>BMAW01041403.1:472555-487338 GCA_019974015.1 Nephila pilipes | reverse complement strand
ATATAATTCAATTTTTGGCCAGTAAAAGGCGATATGAATTATAGAACTGTCGAGTTAATTTGATTATCTTATAAGATTAAATTTAATTATTAAAAAAGAAAAAAAATGTTTCTTAAAAAATTCAAAACTTATGTAAATGTTAATTTTGGTTTTATTAGAACAATAGTATTTTTAAGTTTTAAGTAGAACTGGCGATAATTATAGCAGGTTTTTTTTTGCTTTAAATTCCATAAAATCAACCGATCAAGTAGAATTGGCAAAACATTATACGTAAACAATGCCTTTTTGAGATATACAAATATTGAAATGAAAGTTATAATAACTCAGTTTTTGTTCTTTATCTTAGAAATTGCTCATCTGAATTTTGGAGGTTTATTAACTCAAAATAAGCCTATATTTAAAATTATGAATCTGCTTAAATAACTCAAGGCTTATTATTTCTTTGCTTTGTATTCCTTTTATTTAATTTTTAGTGTTATAACACGCTAACTTCTGAACGAGACTGTAGATGGCGCCACATGACGGGAAGCATTATAGTGTAAGGGTGAGGCATTGTCGTCTAGTAATTTTTGCCAGAGAGAGCTGGGATTGTCCAATCCTGGGCTATGTTTAAGTTTACTTGTGATAAACTTTTTCCCTTCTAAATGTTACTTTAATTGTTTTAATTCCGTCCTTGTAACTGTGATATTTTATGTCATTAAAAATATAGTAATTTACCCTGAGATGCTGTTGATTTGTTTTGCGTTAAAGCAGTTATGACATAAGAACGTCGGTTACAGTGTTTAATTCCACCTTTGGGAAGTTTGGATTTTCATGCTTATGATTTTTTTTTTTAATAATTTGTTATAAAGTAATTTGTTGAGTGGGAAGGTTTGGATCCTTCAAAACTAATTTAATCACAGCTTTTTCAGTCCTAAGCCAGAAACAGTATTTTCATATGTTTATCTCTTTTTCCAGCCGTAATTTTCTTCTTTTTAAATTTTTCTTTGCAACAATTTATTTTTATAGTAATAATTGAATCTAATTTTATTTACAATAAGCTTTCTTAACAATTTTAATAATTGACTAAATTTCTTACAAATGTTATAATTAGGTAATTTATTATAAGCTTACATAATTATATATATATATATATATATATATATATATATATATATATATATATGCATATAGTCTTAAAGTATAGCATACAATTGCTCGCAATTTGTTACAGCAAAAAAAAATTTCATACATCTTTTATTTTACAATTATAGTAGATGTATCCGGGATATTTCTGATGTTTTCAAATAATAAAATCAAATTTCGAAAACCCTAAGAAATATATTAATTATGAATGAGTTTTTACTTAAAAGACAAATCATTAAATGACTTAAGAGACAAATTTTTATTGTTTTATGCAATTACAAAGCAAATGTTTAAATTTTAACTCTTGTAATGCAATTGAAAAGACTCAGTTATGTAAAAGTAAGCAAATTCATGTACAAAATCTGCATTTATACAGCTCAATCAATTCTAGTAACAGAATAGTGAATGTTTTTCTTTTGACAAATTTAATTTTGGATTTGGAGAGTAAATTTTAAACTATTTGGGAAGAAACTTGTTTAAAATTCAGGCTACCAACTAAATAAAACAGAGGTAACATAAAAACTGAATTAGAATATGAATCCTGTCAAGGACTCTTCATCATCATCTGACCACTTACATTTCCATTTTGAAAGAAGAAAAAATGCAATTACTAGAGCTGCTACCGCAACAAAAATGCACACAACAATAACTGTGACAATGTCATTAGGAATTGGAGGTTTCTCTGTCGTAGGTGTAATACATGTGATTATAGTGGAAATACTAATGGGAGTGCTGAAAGTCTGAGACGATGTGAAAGTAGGTGTAGACGTGCTTGAAATGTGAACAGTACCATTTGTAGTTGCAGTAGTTGTAGTTTCCTTGCCTTTTGTAGGAGACATTGTAGTTTGGGAAATGATCGTAGTTGATGTATTTTTTACAGTTGTATAGTAATTAGTGGTACTAGTAGATGTTAAAATAATTGCATTTGCTGTATAGTTATTCGTTAGAGAAGTTGAATTACCGATGCCTTTAGTAGAAGATTTAGCAGTACTTGTGGAATTTGAAATTATTGTGGAATTGTTAGGTATAAATTGCTTAGATGTGATCAACGATCTTGATTTTGTAGCCATATCTGTTGTTTCGGATACCGAAATAGTATTATATCTGTTCCTCTTATTTTTTAATGTATTTCCAGCTGCAGGCACTTTAATACCTTGAAAAAATTTACTTGCATTTTGCATAGTTGCTAATGACGAATTATTGGTTGCATTCCTTGCAACTTTTAAGTTACTTACATGATTTTGAGAATTTGAAATTGTTTGCTTCGCAGTGGCAAATGCATTTGTAGATGATTCATTACCACCATATTCGTCGGTTGATAAAGTAATGTTGTCAAGAGTCAAGTAGGTATTTGAAATATTCTTATTTTCTGGTTCTTCATTGTTGAAAACACCAAATTCATTTTCATCTGTCGAACGATTAACGAAAAATTGGTTTCCATTGCTTGCAGAAATCAGCGAAGTTTCAACTTCATAAATATTATGATCTTTTATTTTATCTTCCAGAATTTGATCAAATTCACTATCCAGGTCATAATGCCAAACTGTAGATTTACTAACTCCATCTCCGGACTTAATTTTGTCTGAAACTGCATCTGGAAGAATAAATATAGAGCATTAACTAGTATAAAATTAATAAATCCAGAAGCAAAATACTACAATCGGAAAACATTTAAATAATTGCAGGAAAAAAAAATCGATTATCTATTTTGCATCATTTTTTATCGATCACTGATGCATCGCAACAAGGTTCTAAGAAAGAAAAACCAATATATTTCATTTCATTATTTATATAAATTGCATTCATATACATAATTCAATGGGACATGTAACATAGAAACCATGTTTGCTTGTGCATTGCACTTTGGCATATATATATATATATATATATATATATATATATATATATATATATATATAAGCAGGTCAATGAATTATGATGAATAAGCAAAGAAATATTTCTATTACTATCATTAATTAATTTATATGAGAGAATTAAATATAAAATACAGTAACTATATGGATTCATTCACATATTGTGCGAACATATTAAAATTTTACAATTCCATCCCTCAACCCAAGAATATTTTTGAATCTGTCATGAATGTTTGAAACTCTCATGATATAACAGGTCAATTGAAAAGTCCCCGGCCTACCATAGTAAAACACATTTTTTTGGCAAAATTAGTTTTTTTTTTTTATTCAACATAATTCCCTTCTAGGGTGATACACTGATTATAGCGACCCTCCAACTTTTCGATACCATTTTTGTAGTACGATTTGTTCTTTGCTTCAAAATAGGCCTCAGTTTCGGCGATCACCTCTTCATTCGACGTAAATTTCTTCCCAGCGAGCATTCTTTTGAGATCTGAGAACAGGAAATAGTCGCTGGAGGGCCAGAGTACGGTGGATGAGGAAGCAATTCGAAGCCCAATGCATGGATTTTTGCCAACGTTTTCACTGACTTGTGACACGGTGCATTGTCTTGGTGAAGCAGCCCTTTCTTTTTCCTCAAATGCGGCCGTTTTTCGGCGATTTCATACTTCACACGGTCCAGTAACGCTGTGTAGTAGTCGCTGTTGACGGTCCTTCATTTTTCAAGGTAGTCAATGAAAATTATTCCATGTGCATCCCAAAATACAGACGCCATAACCTTGCCAGCCGACTGTTGCGTTTTCCCACGCTTTGCAGCGGGTTCATCGTGTGCAGTCCACTCGGATGATTGTCGATTGGACTTCGGAGTGAAATGATGGAGCCATGTTTCATCCATTGTCACATATTGACGCAAAAACTCGGGTTTATTACGCTTGATCATCTTCAAACACTGCTCTGAATTATCAACTCGTCGTTGTTTTTGGTCAAAAGTGAGCTCGCGCGGCACCCACTTTGCACAGAGCTTTCTCATACCCTAATATTCGTGAATGATATGAAGTACACGTTCAGTTGATATCTTTAGAGTGTCTGCTATTTCATTCAATTTCAATTTACGGTCCTTCAAAATCATTTTGTGGATTTTTTTAATGTTTTCGTCGGTAACAACCTCTTTTGGGCGTCCACTGCGTTCACCGTCTTCGGTGCTCATTTCACCACGTCTAAACTTAGCATACCAATCCTTGATGGTTGATTTTTCTGGGGCAGTGTCTGGAAACTCGGCATCAAGCCAAGTTTTTGCTTCAACTGTATTTTTCCCCTTCAAAAAGCAATATTTTATCAACACGCGAAATTCCTTTTTATCCATTTTTTTCACAATAACAAAAGTTGCTTCACTCAAAATGCTATAATTCACAAACTAATGATCCGACAGCTGTCAAATTTATACACGCATCTTTTGAGGTTAGGGCTAACTAAAAAACATATGGATTTAATTCTAGTAGCGCCATCTATGTGTCAGGCCGGGGACATTTTAATTGACCTGTTAAGTTCTTGAGTAAAACTTAAAATTAAGATACTTTAATGTTAAAATACTTGAGGATTAAAACGTTCGTAATCATACTGGTATGGTGAAGTAGCAGCTATAAGCCTCAGATTGATAATATTTAATAGTTGAAACATTTTTGAAATGTAAACAAAGTACGAGTATGATTCTTGCTCCATTTTGCTTATAGTTTTAAAAGTTTAATCAATTGTTGCCACTCGATAATAGATGATTGTAACTACTTCGCCAGAGGACAGGTGATATTCTTCTAAGGCGTTACATTAAATATTTTTGACTCTGCATTCTAAAAAATACTCATAAGTAAAAAAAGATCGACATGTATAAATCATTTAATCCTATGCATATTTTACATGACAGCTTTCACGAATTTTGTTTTAAACATTGAATCATTCAAATCAAAAACTAAATTTCTATTTTAAACATCGTACGGAATTTTCACTTTGTAATATAAATAGAGAGTACTTTAGAGTAAACTTTTTGTCGGAGAACGATCAGACCGACTCTACTTTTTGCGAAAATTGAAGTGAAAAATGATCAAAATTTTAAATTAGTTTCAATAATAATTTAAATTTGTTTCCGGATAATTTTCTATTTGGAAGGTATCTTGTTAAATATTTTTTGATAAGAGTTAATGTAATGTTAAATTTCGCTTTCAAGAAGATTAAAAAATAATGCTAGAAATATCACGCATAATGGTAAAGAATTTTATTCATTAATTTATTACAGTATTTGCGTATATCACTGTAATTTATGTATCTTTTTTTGAATAAAAGAAGCAATAATTTTCAAAGGATAAACTTACTTCTTTACCTCAATAAATCTGCACATTTATCTTCTTCGAATTAAAAAAAAAAAAAAAAATAGAATTCACTAAGGTTGAAATAAAAAAAAAACTTTTTCAGTATAATTTCCTAATTTGCAGTAAATATATTTTATTCAAATATTTACCTCAAATTTTCTAATTAAATTCTATTATAAATATTTATGAACCTTTAAAACAATGGATATGACACTTTTTCCTTATTTATAATTACAATTAATGACTAACTTTATGGGGTATAAAGTTTTTAATGAATAATTATTTATTAGATTTGATGATTCTACATAAACTAAAAAAAAAAGCGATTGCCCTTTACAAAGTTTCTTTGTTTCCTTCATAAATTTACTTAATGAAAGTTAAAGCAGAAAATGTCCTATTTCTTTTCAAAATTTTTATGTTGTTAATAAAACTTAGGATATTATAAGTACCATTGGAACATCGATGTAGTGGAAGTAAATGATCTATAGGAATTAATGAAATTTTAAAACGACTTTACTTACTTAAGTTCATGAAATAACTACAAAATGATTCTATGAGCTTTTAAATCAAAAACAAAATTTTCGAGATTACATTATTCTAAAATTTAAAAAGCTTGCTGAATTTGAAATGTTAGCTTACAAAGAATAATCTATTATTCATCAAATATTACTAATATTCCATCGTGAATAAGGTAGCATTCGGACATGTTATTTGTTGTTGTTATATGTATCATTTCTTCGAAAATTCCAGGATAAGAGAAATTTTTACTTCCAAAGTGACTTAACACTCACACATAATACAATGTTGCATTTAAAGTAGTTTTTAAATAAAAAAATGATCCCCCAAATCTACAATGTGGGGTCAACAAAACAAGTTATGTTCATAGCCACGCTATGTTTATCATACATTCAAATTTAGAAAAATAATTCATATTGAATTAAAAATTCTACCTTAATCATAGGCACCTTAATTTTTGAGAAAAAACGAAAATATCTTATTTTACAATATTCAAAGAAATAATACATTTAACTACAGCAAAATTATAGACTTAATATTTAACGATTTAGAAGAACACGAAAGTTATTGACAACGGACCTCGTAGTTTGAACTTTAATCGATCAACCAAATGACACCTGTCCTAACACATTCCTCTACAAACTTCTTCACTAAGCTTGGTCAAGGCATCTCAGCAGGTTTAACATGTATCATCTCCGCTGCAAGGTAGGTCTTCAGTGGGGAATCAGGACTCGAACTCACTATTCGATAGAAAGAACGCTATCTGCGAGTTCACGACCAAGGTTACTCAACAACGGCGACCAACAACAATACAAAGTTTGATTGAATGTTTAGTTGGTTACGATGGGATGACTTTTGATCGTTTTCATCCATTTACGAGAAAAAAAGTTTACAACATTATTCTTACCTCTTAATCCTACTGCTAAAACGATATACCAAAAAATGCGTTGGCTTAAATGCATTTTCTTTTTGCTTTCGAAAGGATTGTCGGAAGACCTAAACGTATCACTTAAGATATTTTTATTTTATCTCTATCCGTTATGCATCGTTTTTTCTCCCGTTCAAATGGAAAGATTATTTCAAATATGCTGAATTCCAGTTTTACTACCCAACTGAAAGTGATAATAATGTTTTCCGTTGTTTAGTCATACAATATTTTCAAAGTTTAATGTTTAGATATAAATTTGATGAGAAAAGAGTTTAATTTAAGTTATTTTTTAGACAAAATCATTTTGATAGTCTTATCAAAATTATGAGTCAAGTTTAAAGATAAAATTTATAAACTTTATCAAATATCATGAGTACTCATCAATATAGAAAAAAAATAAGTAATGCAAGAAAAATATAGCATTTTCTTATGAAAATATTTAATTAATCATAAGTATGGCATAACTTGTACTTCTTCTGAATCCAAGTAGATAAGATTTATTTTTTTCGAATTTTTTATCTTTTACATTATAGATTTTCACACTCAATAACCACAATATCATACATCATGTTTAAACGAATGTCTTAAAAATTTTTCTGCCAATTATTCTGTAATATATTTTTAAGAGATGAACCCTCCGAAACTTAATATCAATAATTTCTTGGTTTTTAATCATTAGAAAATATTAAAATAGTATCATTTGCTAGATTTCAACCGTGTGATGACCGGGTGTGAAAGAATAGTCCCACTTCAGCTCATGCATGACGCAAGAGGCAACTGAATGGGACTTAGTGACTGAGGATATAGCCGGGCACCCTGCGTCTGGGGAATTATATCACAGGGAACTAGTTCTCCAGTTTGGAAGACCTCAGGGGCTTGTCTTCTTTAGGTAGGTACGGGCATCATTTCCTCGAGCAACCTCGGAAATGATGCCTCGGAATGATCTTTTTCTTTCCCATACTGTCTTATTATCTTTGGTTAACAAAAGCGACGCACCGCCTGAATACTTTAGAGACCTTTTTTTACTTTCGACCCTTCTTCTTGTTAACCAATTTTCTATCTTTTTTCAATATTTTGAATAGTCTAGATCATAATTTTACCTTGTTTGGCGCAGCATGGCCACAAATGTCTCTTTCGCCATTAAAATACTACCACTCCTTTGTGTTAGATTCTGAAAATAAGTGATTCATTTTCTGTAAAAGAAGTATAGGTAAAATGTGTAAATTATTTGCTCTAATTCCGATTTTGAAAAATAGTTTGATAACTTCCGAATTCTTAAGAAGGCATAAACTCACGCTAGATGGCGTAAGAACTAGAGTAATTTTTTAAATTCGAGTAAAATGGTTTCCTAGGATCTCAGCATGAGAGAAACCTGTATAAGCCTCGACGTTGAGACTATGTCATAGTATAATACCTTAACAAAAAAGTAAGATTTAAAAGTTATAACTTATAATTCATGAAGTTAGATTTCATCTTAGTTTAAGATAAATTCTCATATCGCTACAATGGTGATAGAGGGCTACTTCTCTTTATGAAGTAATGCGATCCACAAGTCATTCTCGCCTTTCGGTAGCATCCTCAAATGTCTTTACACGCTTAACTAAGAATACAATTCACTTCAATTCATGTATAGAATACAATAAAATCACAAAACGAAAAGTTAAAATAGTAAGCGAATGTCATAGGATTAAACTATCATATAAGTAAGGAATTACTCTCGACAAGTTCTTAAGGAATGATTTGGAAAAGGGGAATCTTTTCATGAGGCCCATTTAAGCAGCGTGGTGTTTAAGAATTATCAAACTTCGCACTGAATAATATATCTGCAAAATTAAAATAGTATAATAATTAAGTTAAATATGTGTTTGAATCACATGCTTTTCAATGTGTGAAATTTACGAATAATATCGTACAGGGGGTAATTTCTTATTATTATCAGAACCAAGGTGATAATGATTTAAGAAATCGTAAAAAATAACATACAAATGATCCACAAAATTTTAAGAATAATTTGAGTGTTTTGAAATAGGACTTAAGAATTTCGTTACATTAAGACTGATGTTTAAACTAATTATAACATCTGTATATAATAATTACATAGATTATTATAACATATTTATATGAAATTACATAGATTATTATAATATATTTATATAAAATTACATAGATTATTATAACATCTTTATATAAAATTACATAGATTATTATAACATCTTTATATAAAATTATAAATTTCTCTTAGCATTGAAACGAAGCAATTTGTTCTGGAAAATAATATCGAATGCAGGCGACATATAATAAGAAAAATGAATTTCAGTAGACTCTGATATATTTGATTCAACATATATATTTTAGAAATCCTAAAATTCTTAAAAGTAACTAACATTAATCTTAAAATAAAAAAAGCTCATCTGAATAAAAGAAATGACTTAAAATGTATATAATAATAAAAATGACTCTATAAATACGCATCTTTTAAAATCTGCTGATTGTATATGATTAATATTTATGCTTAAATTAGCAATGTCTACACGCGATACTGATGGCAACTTTCACACAAATGATACCCTGTTTCCGTGTAATGAATATCTCCATTAAGTTACGCATAACTCAATGAAAGTGCTTTAGAGACTGAATTAATGTCATTCTTGTTTCTATATGATGTTTCTTGGAGTTCTCGTCATTATGAATTACTGTCAGTGAATATGATTCAGTGAGGAAGACAGACCTTTGCTTTCCTGACTTTGTCACTACGTAGTGTGTACTGCGGGGTTCATTCCCATTTAACGTGAAGCAGCTTCTATTAATTCGGACAAGGTATTTATGGTGGTAAAATCAGGATTCGATTGGATTATCACCGCTTATATATAGAGGCTGCGGTAACCTAGTGGTTAATGGTCACGCATTCACAAATGGTGTTGTTTCCGTCAAGTCGAGGGTTCGAGTTCTGATGGCGGTAAAGATCTCTCGCTTTGTGGGAAAATGCACGTTAAATCAAAAGGAAAAGGCACTTCATAGAGGAAAAAAACTCAAAACAAATTTGTCGTCAGGTGAGTTTTGTTTATCTTATATCTCCAGCTCATTCATCTAAAGAAGCCACCAAAATCGAAAAGAGTTAATTGAAACAAGGTCAATAATCTAGAGATTCAATTAAATTAACTATAGTGGACATGGAGCTCCATCCAGTTAGTTAAAAAGAATTCTAATTTAACTTGTATAATTGAAAATGCAAATATGATATACCTGTCTTGTCGTTCCATGTAAGCAACGCTTCACCACTGCTTCAATCGGCTGTTTATCTACTTTCGGGACTGATTCATGTATGACACACGTGCCTCTATTTCAGAAAAAAAAAAAAAAAAAAAAAAAGAAAAGAAACCCAGATTGTGTGATTTTAACAACTGGTTCACTGAAATCTACAAAATTTAAGGTTCATGTTCTGTCTATACCGTGCTTGTCGACTGAATCACATGCCTTTAGCAATTAGGCCTTTCTGTCTGATTCTTTGATGTTCCTTTTTGCATAATTTTTAAAAATTATACTTCGTAATTGTATAATCAAAATAAAAACTATAATATACTGTAACTTATAAGTTCTTGAACAAATTATCATATCGGACTTTCAAAGACTAATTATTCTTTTTGAAAAAGAAAAGGAAAAAAAAAAAAAAGGAATCGATTTTTAGATCATTTCTTTTCTTCTTCTTATTATAACAAAGGTAAATGATATTCCTGAAATACCTGTGCTTGCAGAAAATTAATTTATATGTACCATCATCTATACTATATTATAATGGAATTTGAAATTTTGTTATGAACCAAGGTAAAATTTTAAATTATCCGAATTTTGATTTTCGAATTGAACGTATTTTCGGTAAATGTAAGAAATGCTTACAGCTCCGTTCAGTAGATCACTTTGTAAAATCTTCAGTTTATTATAAAGTATTGGGCGTGTTAAGTCTAATATAACATGTGAATAACAAAACACAAAGAACTTGTAAAATAACTCTTTTCAGTATGACACTCATCTTCTTATCCTTGAGAATGGTTTTAACAGATCAAATTGAATCAATGAAAAGTAATTGTTGGTACGATATGGAGAATTTAAATTCATATAATCAAATTTAAATGAGCAATAAAATAATGTCCATAACTTTCACACTTAAAATTTAAATTCGTATAAAATATGTTCAATCGCCTGAAAACGAAATTTTCTACAAGCATATTTTATTTGACAATTTGAAATAAAACCATTAATTAAAAAAAAATTCACAAATTGATCTCAAAAAAAAAAAAAAAAAAAAAAACCCACGAAACAATTATTCGTTGAAGAATAAATAATTTCATTAAAATTTCTCACAGAATGTATTTTCTAGTAAATTACAACATTTAAAACAAATTACTCCTTGATTTTGAAATATTTATAGCGTTTGTAGCGAGAATTTTCAGAAATCTGATATATGTTTGATTTGAATTGTCGCTCCAAAGCTATACGAGGATTTTCGGGGGATGGACGTTGTTATTTATAATTTTCACGTCAAATGATGAAGACGACAACTAAATTAGTATTATCATCTATTTAACTTCACACCCACCGCAAAATGATTTCGGAGCCTAGTAAGATATAAAGTGCAACAGTCTTTATTATTCCACGTTGCAGTCTTTAAGTAAAAATTGGATTTGAATAAACAATTTGATTTAAACATTTTAGTTAATGCAGTTAGAAACCAAGACTGATAGATTGCCACTGTCATAATAATTTTGAGCGAAATAAAAGTCTACATAATTGGAATACATATTTAGTGAAAGATATTTTTATATTAAAAATTCCTTTGAAGTTACTTTAATATTTTAAGGAAATGTTTTAATTTTTAGGTTGAAAATATAAGAATTCAAAATTCTGAAACAATTTTTAAGTGATGCACCTATTACCGTATTAGCCCGAACGTAACAGGACGCCAAATTTTTTTCTTAATATAATTAGAAAAAAATGATGAATTTAATTCTAATTATATTAAGAAAAAAAATTCATTTTTTTTGCATAAAAGAATTCAAAGAAAATATAATTTTTTCAGATAAGCATTTATTTAAAATAATTATTAACACAGTTTATACATCATTCCGAGAATCTTTGCCGTTCGGGTTAGGACATAAGAATACTACTAATAACAACATAGTTGTTAAATTTCATTACAAAGAATTGAATTTAGCATGAGTCAATATTTTAACGGGAAATGATTAGTCAAAAAGTAACGCGTTATATTAGGGCTAATCTGGATAAATTTTGCTTTCCGAAGGTTGAAATTTACTTTGAAAAAAAGATGAAATTGTTTTATCAGATGTTACAAATTTACCTTATAATACATCGGAATTATTTCTTTCACTTTCAATTGCTATTCATATTTAAGAGTTACGAATCAATAACCAAATGAATAGAAAGCCAAGATTACCAAGATGATTACCAAGTTATTTTAATCAAATCTATGAGTGTGAAAAAGTCAACCCCGGATTCTGTAGATATGCCTTAATATAGAAACTAATCAAGTTCCAGTCTTTAATAGAGAATTCCATGATGGTGTAACACGGATTATTTACGATTTATTTCTGTTCAAATAACATCTGTTTCGGTTATTTTTATTTACGTTGTACAAGAACCAACATGTGAGATATTGATGACGCACCTCGTAATTTTGAACCTCGGTCAAGTAACTAGAGTGACACTCGAGCTGGTATCTTCCTCTTAAAACTATCACATAATATCTATGGAAAGACTTTGAGCTTCGACATATTCAAAGGGCATCAGCCCCGGCTACATGGAGGGTCTTTCGTGGCGTCTCAGGCTCGAACCTTCGACTCGATGAAAGCCACCTGCGACCTTGAAATCTGGAGACTAACTTTGAGGAATGTTTCCCCTTAATGTACAAATATACAAAAATTGGATAAGGATTCCATTCAAATTTAATTTAGAATGTTATTCGAGACAGAAATGCCAGATTCAGGTGTTGAATCTGGCATTTAAATAATTTTAATTTATCAGACATGCGCAGAAATTCGGAATCATTTCTGCTTAACGCTCATTGACCTCCTTGATGATTACGAGTACTGTTGCGATTTAATTGTGAATGGATATTCAAGAAGTTTGGTTTGCTGAAGCAGAATGAAAAACAACCGCTATCTTAGGATATATTATTTTATGTCATCAGTAGTAAAGTTCTTTGGACAGTGTTTAGTGAAGATTAAATTAGTCAAACCCATAATCTTCAACCAAGTTGGGAAAAGGGACAGTAAATCGAAAAATAAAGTTTGTTAAATCTTCAATTATTTCATCTAAATCTTTTGAATTTATATGATTAAATAATTTCATACACCTTCATCAATGTATAATATTGCGATAAGAAAGTTTTTCTTCATGGAAATGGACTGATAATTTATCCTTTATTTGATTTTTTTTGTGAAAAAATCGCTTAGTATGCTTCCTATTTGGTATGTCGAATGATTTGGAACGGTTTAAGGTCGGATTCTGAGATATCCCTGAGCACACACACTTTTTTATGCTTGTTAAACATATTAGGTTTTTCATACTATAAAAAATAACTTAAATACTACATAATTCTAATTTTTGAATGAGATAAGCATTAATGCTACGGAATTTTGTCAAAAATATTTGATTTCAAAATTGAAATGGTCATCAGCGAAGATAATCATTTAAAGCAGGTAAGTCCTTGGTATTATTTTCATTGCTTAGTTTTCAATACAGAAACAAGGTGTGAAAATTTAGTGTAATCATTCCGGAGTCCATATTATTTTACACAAAACAAATTGAATAAAATAAAGTACAAATAAAGAAGAAAAATAAAATAACCCAAATACTGTCATTAATAGAAAATCCAGCTCTTTTGCTATTTCTATTTTTGCAGTTCTTTCTTGCTATGCAATCTTAAACACTAAGCATGAAAATTTTTGAAATATTACTGAAACGATTAAAAATAATTTTAATAATATTTATTTTAGAAAAAAAGTAGTAATTTTTTACAAATAATTGATTTTAACAAATTAAAAAAGTATTTAATGAAAAATTAATATTGAATGAAAATTAATAAGTTATTGAAAAATGATGGTTTATCACGAGCTGATGTCCTGTTTTATACAGGCAAAAATTTAAGAAATTTTTTATTTACAAACGAAACTTTCTTCCGTATCTTTTTTCTTTCGAATTATTTGAAATATACAGTACACTTTCGTCATATTAGTATTATAGTTTTGTTTTATCTCTAAGCTATCATTATATTATTTATTTGTCTGGAATATTAAAATTAAGGAATATTAAAATATCCTATATTATTTGTTAAAAAAATTAACTTATCGAATAAAATTTCCTAAATTTTACTGGTAACGTGTTGAAACATTTGTGTGTATGGACACGAATGCCATGAAAATAATAAACTGCTACATATCTTTAATAACAGACTACAGAATATTTGACCTAAAAAAAAGAAGAAGAAAGAAAAGAGTAAGAAAAATTACTTAAAACTTTTAAAACGACAAAAAGAAGAAAAAATAAATATAAAAATTATTTAAAGCTAAGATACAAGTAGGTCTTAATTAAAAATAAAGAATACCTACGTTTGTTTTACCTTCAACAGACAACTGCAAAAATGACGGGCAAACTAACAATTCGTAAGCTAAGGTCCTTTCCACATTTTCCCATTGGCTTCTGTATAATTTCAAGAAAACAACATTATATGTTACTGAATAAGTTACTGATAAACTACATGCATGTATCACACAGAGGAACTGAATTATAACCACTGCTATAAAAATGATATTTTGAAGCTTATTGAGCTCTTTGTATATATTGTATATATAATCCTTATTGTAACCCCTAATCAATTTAGAATGACTCATTAAATAATAACATTTAATATTCTTCTACTTATATATATATATATATATATATATATATATATATATATATATATAT
>BMAW01041403.1:440661-472545 GCA_019974015.1 Nephila pilipes | reverse complement strand
TATATATATATATATATATATATATATATATATATATATATATATATATACAAATCTGCTGTACATTATCTTTGTACGGTATGAATGGCTTATATATTATTAAATATAAAAATTAAATATATTTTCATCATAAAATACATTTTTCCTAACCATCTGCTAAAAAAATTCGTAAAACTACTTTATACTACGTTTAAAGCCGTATTATTCACAGAAAAAATCGCTGCAGATTATCGAGGAATAAAGAAAGTTGATTTTATTAAAATCTGTTACTGCGGTTGGATGCATAATAAACATGATATGTGCTTAATTATTCAGATTTAACAACTATTCACTCTTTTATACTTTGCATTCATTGATAAGTCTGGTAGAAAAGATGCATAAGAATTTCTTTTAAATATATTATCAAACACATAATATGGTTTTAAAACCACGCTAAAATGAATGAATAAGCTGAACTTTATTCTTTTCTCAGAAAATTAACTTTTTTTTTTAAATGAATGATTGTATATTTTATTTTGGTTAGAGTTAAAAAACATATGCTACGAGGGATACATTATTTTGTAAACAATATACATAATACAATCAATAATTTGCTTGCTTGTGATATTTATCTTGTGTAATATGGTTTTTAATTATGAATTAGTTCGTTCGAACCTCAAAATACTGCTGTATTACACTCAGTGGAATATTATCTTAATTTATTCACTATCAATTTCGAATTTGTAATTGTGTTATGATCGAAAATACATCATTATTTAATCTATCGATATCATTTTCTTTTCCCTGAATGTTTGCTTTCCCAATAGTTTTGCTTCATGATCGGACTACATATTGAGTAAACTATCTTTTCATCATTATATGCTAAGAACATGAAATAATTTATATAATTATTTTTATGTACTTAAAACCATTGTTATAATATACCTTAATACTGAATGTCATTAATAAATAAGCTGATTTTAAAAATTTATTTTGATAAAAATGATTAAGTATAAAGAAAAAGTAGTAAATATTATTTCTGAGCCATTGAACTGAAATCTTAAATGTTCTATTTCGCATTGAATTGATAATATTATTGATGTATTTCAATATGCTTTATTTTCTTTTCAACAAGGAATATTCGATTTAAACTAATATATTTCTTATTTTCCAATTATTTGCGAGTGTATATGTTTTTTTTCCCTTATAAATTTCGGCATACCAGATAAATTCTGACAAATAAACTGTCATGTACAATAAATAAACAATTTATTCATTCTATTTTTAGAGATAAAATTGCAGTTTATGAATTCTTATTCTGGAAGTAAGTTTGTAGAATTTTTTTAAAGTTATGATTGATATACCGAATTAAATTACTTGAAATTTAAATGTAAATATTTTTATGTAAGCAATTATATATATAAAAAAAAACATACACAAATGTCTTTTATTCATGTAAAGAGATTGGAAAACTCATTATATTCCACCATCCATACCATAATTAACAATAATAATGCAAATATATTCTTAGAAAAGCCATAGAAATAAGCTCCTCAAAAAGGTTCTATATTTTTAATATTTGAAATAGAAAAAAAAATACACCAGCAAGTAATTAATATAAGCATTTACTTATTTCGTACTTATCCTACTAAATCTGTATTGTAGGTGTTATGGACGTTCTTATAAGTTTAACATAATAAGAATAGCAATAGGAATATCTATTTTCCCTTTCAATTTTGAATTTATCTATAAAAAAAGAAGACAATTTTTCATATAGTTCCTTGAAAATATTCAATAACGTATATAATGTTAGAATAATGTATGAAATAATATTTTTATTGATGTTTTTTATTTGTTTTTAGAGCATTATATTAGTATCGCTAATGAAATATATTAAAAACATTTTGATATTTTTTAATCATTGTATTCTTGCACTGGGAAAGTAATGCTGAAGAGTCTATGCATTACGAACACCCAGACTAAAGTTTACTTTTTAAATTTTAGTTAAAATTTATCTTAATAAATAATTATTATTAATTTTTTTCTTTTTATGGCACTTTACGTAAACCAATGGCTTAGACAAATTTGATATTTTTTTTTGAACTTTCTGTTTTCAAGACCCTATGTCTGATGAATCTCAGATTTTAAACCTATTTTATGTCATAGCGTGGATCATTTTCAAAGCTCACCAAGAAAATTTTCTTGCTTTATGAGAAGACAACCGTGAGTGAGTAGCAATTATGAAAATAAAACTTCTGATTATTTCATGGTTTCAGGCTCTTCATGTAAAATTTTCGATGATTAAAGTCACGTATATTTAAATGACACATTTTTTTTTTACAAAAAATCGTTTATTAAGAAATCTTTGTTCAAAATACAGAAAGTATAAAATTAATCACATTTTTTTCACTATTAGAAGTTTTTGACTGTTAAAAAATTACTCATTATTTATAAGCTGTTTAAATAATGATTACTCACAGAGCTATAAGTAAAGCAATAAATAACTACAAAAGTTATGTCAAACGTGTAATAAGTGAAACAATTAAACAAGAGGATAACTGGCCAAAGTGGCAACTCCACATAAGTTACCCCTGTTTCTTCTCATTTTCATGTATCCATTTGTTCCCCAGGTTGTGCCCCAACTAAAAAAAGAAAATTAATATTAAAAATGAAATTAGCCACAAAATAAAATTCATTTTGCATTTCATAAAATTGAATGAAATCTTAAATACATTTTGATTTTAAATATACAAATTATTTCTTGAAATTAGCATTAAAAAGTAATGCAGATCACATTATAAAATTCTTAATTATGTTACGTAAAAATAAATTCGAGGTTGTCTCAAAAAATACTTGCTTTGACGACAGAAAGCATTGTTAGGGCAAGTTAATCATACCATTGTTTGCTTCCATCTTTTAGATAGAGCTAAAACAAATTTGATTCTGAAACTTTGATTAGTTTTGAATAATGCCGTGACAATTTGTCGACGTCATTTTTCATACAATGGTCACCTTCGACGAGACTGTTTTTATCATTATATCCTGGTAAACAAGCTATAATAATAATAATAATAATAATAATAATAATAATAATAACTGGTTGATTCCAGTGACTGTAGAACAAAGTAACCGAAGACGTCTCATGGACTAGAAAGGCTATGGCGATGGTTTTTTGGGACGCAAAGGACGTCATTCTCTTGAATTTCCATTCTCATGAACCATTGCTAATACCGCATTTCTTATTCTAATAGTGTCATTTTTTGAACAGCTCTCGAATAATCATCATATCACAATTTGTGACGTTGAGCTATTCGCGGTTTATCTTCACTAACCTTGGGGACTTTTAATTAAGATTGATTGCTTTTGCTAAACATTCTTTGCCCAACCAAAAATGAAACCTGATTATGTAAAGCAGGTAGAAATGAAGTGAAGCAGGAGAGTTAGGAAATATATAAACTCAGACTGATAGTCGCGATAGAGAAGTTGAAGTAGAGGTTGAGTGGTTCGAGAAGTTGAGGTTGAATGATTCCAGTGTTCAACAATTGTTCCAGAGTCGGAGTCGAGAATTGTTACAAGTTATCGGCTGGTTAATGTATGTTTGAAGTCAAGGAAGGCTTAGTGGTAAGAGTCAGTTAGATTATTACTGGTAGATTGAATTAAGACAGTGAAGGCCTTTTCCCGGAGAGCATCTATAATTGTCATTATATTAGCAACTAAATAATAAATATTGTGATTATTGTTCTAACGTCTCTTTGATTAACTTATTGGCTTTTAGTGATAAAACATTGAGTTTAGCTATGGCACAAGAGGCAAACAGGAATGGGCCGCTGTCACAAATTTAAATAACATAGTTAAATACCCTTGCGAAATTATCTTTAAGTATTAAATAGGATGTAAACATTCCATGCTTACATCTTGTTTCACTTTTAGACTATCTTAGGAGATATATTATTAAGAAATTTATAATATTCTCATATGAGTATATCAGTTACACATTCATATTGATAATATCCATATTATTGAACAGTAATTCTGTTTTCTAAGTATTTTTCGTTTGTCCCGAGTTTCTATGTGTCTTTCTAAATACATGGAAAAATATATATAGTATCACTTTCCCCCTTAATTTATATCTCAATCGATATCTTCGGATAACTATTGTACTTTAAGTAACCCTTAACATCGAAAAATTTATCACAATCCTGTTTTTTGTTTAGTAGAATCAACATTTTGATCTTATTCAAGGATGAAAGCAAAAACATTTAATTAAAAGAACTTGTTATGAATTTCGAAATTAAATATATAATTGTTAGAGTAAATTAGCTCGCGCTCTAATGGGAAGATGAAACGTACATTCTCATTCGCGTGATGCCAACGTGTTCTATCAATTCTACTTCTTTCAGCAAGCCTATGGTCATTTCCCAAAGCTGTTTCTGCAAATATGCCAGAGATGCAAATGAGTCAAATGCATTTTATAGTTTTATTGCAAAATGTCATTCTTAAATGCAGCCAGTAGAGGAGAATGATGTAAACAGGTGATATTAGTATTTTACCTCTATAGCGAAAATATCATCAAACTTCACTATACGCGTAGCTGATGTAGATTTAATTAGAAATGCATCGAATTTAGATAATGAAAAATATTCTAATTTCGGGATTCTTAGTCATAATTTGCTCTTTGTTCTACCTTTTCTGGTAAGTTAATTATTCTGTTGACCTCATGTTCAAGTTTACTTTGGTTATACTTATTAATCTGAGAATATTTAATGATTTTTTTTAAATAAAAAGTGCTACTTAGTTTTCTTTACGTCTTGAATGAGCTTCTGACTCGCAGGAATTGTGGAATGACTTAAATTAAGTTTAAATTCTTTTAAACATGAAAAAAAATCCCACTCATTGCCTTCTTGTTGAACAGTTATGAATAACAAAGCGCTCCACATGAGCTTCTGAAAAGTTATTTGGTTATATTTTCAGACAAATTCCCCTATAAGTTGGAAATACTTAGAAACCGATAACTGAATATATGATTTTGAATAGTAAAATAAAAATCTAATATATATCTGATAAATACCTACATTAAACTTCTATAATCTTAACTTAGTTTTTTAAAATTTCTTCGAATTGGAATTATTATATTCGTTGAAAGAAAATCACTACAATGAATTTTAGTTGCCTCATCTATTGTAAATGGAATATCCCAAAAAGGAAGTTATTCAACTTATGAAAGATTATGCACGACATAAGTGATTATTTAATCAAAACGCCGAATTTAATAATTAAAATAATTTCTTTGTGAAAAAAATTACTGCTTTTTTTTCCAACTGTATTGCAGCGATAAGGCGAAAGCACGTAAGACACATCAATCAATATTATTTTTTAACAACATTTAATGCTCTTAATTTCAATTTTGAAAACCATAGGATTAATTAAATAAATAAATAATTCTCAGTTTATTTAAATATATAAAGAACTAAATATATAATAATGTACTGTTTGTGCTGCGTTCTAGATCAGTAATTTTAATTCACCAATAATTGTAAAGGAATTATAAAATATGAAACATGTCAAAATCTTAAATATTTTCCTGTAAATGATATATTTTAAAAATATGCTTCTTTGAGTAATATATTTAATATTGTTACATAATTCGATTACTTGTTCCATTTCATTATGAGAGAGAATGGTTGAAAGAAATACGAATATGTTGTTCTACTGAGTAAATACTTTTTTCTTTGATTCTGTTCTTTTTTAAAACAGCTTTTTTAGATTGATTCTTTAGATCAACAGTTTTTTTTTTAAAATTATTTTTATTCGAAAAATGCACATAAAGAATAAATATAAGCAATTAAATTATCTTAAACGTATAACCTATAGTGTAAACACATTTGAAATAAATAACTTAATTTTACTTAAATGTGACATTATTTTAAAAATTAAAATAACTTTACGACAATACTAAAAGACGAATAAAATTGCTGTTTGGAAAATATAAATTATGCAAATTTCACATTTGAAATTAGCAGTAAAAGAGTTTTCATTTCTGTACCCAAATGTAACAGTACTATTTATCCATATTTTTTATTTTTAAAAAGCTTTTGATCATGCATTTTTTTGAGTTTATGAAGAAACGAAATAAATTGGCATTCTGATCTCAAGATTGTTCTATTACCTTATCTATTGTATACTCACCAGTTTTTAATCAGCCAGTAATCTTTGCTGTTTTCAGTGCCATATCCAACAAGCAGAACACCGTGATTTAGATGGTTCCGATCGCCAAGGCATTCCTCAGGATCATAAATACCACTGCTACAATTGAAATATTTATTAATTAGCCACGCAATTACTTTGTACTTGAAAATAAACAAACAACTATTAAATTATTTATAGAGTATTACAATTAAAAATTTCAGAATAAAATAATCGAAAATATATATTCGTCAGTTGCAAGGAAATATCGCAGAGTTTTAATTGTTATAATAATAAATATCTGAAATATCTTAGTAAAATTTATTCTGAAAATTAATTAATCATTATGTACATATTCTTGTAAATTACAACTGTAATTAGTACATAATGTTGTTAATTATTGCTCAGAAAACCGTAGATTGATATGATATTGAGGGTTTCTTTAATTTACATTTTCCTGAAAGCAAACAAGTCAACATTAGTAGCAGTAATTTACAACAATAAGGAAATAGGATCAATTAATACGTAGAATATATTTTATCCTGTTGTCTCTGTATGTTATTTTTAGTAATAATTAAAACTTTAATATACCTCCTCATGATGTAAAATACGTAATGTTTTTTATTTAATAACTTTTTGACTGAACGTAATACAGGATTGAAGAACTAATTGCCTTTTGTTGGCCTGACTAATACGATTTTAGTTAAGTGTTATTAGCATATTAGATGATGGATCTCATAACATAGAACCACCTAATGGAGTTCCAAAATCGTATTTCATATTCTAAATATCCATGCAACAAGAGAGGTTTTACATTCAATTCCATTTTACGTGAGGATCCCCTTTTTAATTTACACGATGGATATTTCAAAAGCTCGAATTTCCGACTTCACTAGAGAATCACCAGCACTCACCATTGAAATATATTTAAATAAATCTTTAATGAAAACATGATTCAGCAAAGTTTTTTGTTTGTTTAATTATAAGGTCCCCAGACATAAAATTCGACGTACCATTGAGAAATTGTTAAATTGAGACAAAAATAAAGGGATGGGAGGAACCGACATATTATAAAAAATTCTGATATTATAAAAATTCTGATATTATTATTTCTGGTATTATAAAAAATATTGCAATCCTAGAACAATTGGATGATTTATTGCAGAGTTTACGCGTTTTAAACCAGAGATATTGATTTACCTTTGACCTAGTTGCAAATTATCATTCGGTGTGTCAATGACTGTTAAAGGTCCCGGATGCTGTCTTGCGGGATATCTTTTCAAATTGTCTCTTAATGTCGGGTTAAATTGGCAACATTCTTGCGTCTTGACAGCGGGTCCTTAATTGGTTATATAAGTTAGGCATTAGATGACCTAATTGGACAAGGAAGTGCTCCGGAAGTTTGAAATTTGTTCATAACAAGACATACAACACTAATCGCTATCATATTGTTAAAAAGAAAGTCCAGAGTGACACAAAAGGGACGGCAACACAGCGGGTTGTATATTTTCGTTTATATACCCCTATGATGTAAATGGGAAATCACTGCAAAAAAAGAACGGACATTAAAGAAAATAACTCTCTAGATTTTCAGTCTTTGATGCAGACCTGAGTGGCTGTAAGGGTGCATATGCTGCCCTTGACTCTTCCAGACTTGTTTATGCTGGTATCAGGACACAATTGGAGAAGGGACTCGTAAATAGTAACTCTAATTTTCCTCTTTTAGTCCAACTACAGCGATATTTGACCGAGTCCGGTATCATTGGGATCGGACTTGACGGTGTACAGGCATAAAGATCACATGGCGCGATCGCAGATTGCGCTTAGTTAGACGTCTGTTAATGGTCTTGTTGGCAACTTTTATGCGAGCCATACGTCGGATGTCTTTTACGAATGAATCTGTAGTCGTGAGAGTCATCCTGATAATCGTTTTATCTTCCCATTTTATTGGTGGCCCAATATTGACTACTTGCATTCTGAAGCTAAAATCTGCTGTTGTTCTCACACTATTGTTAAAATCGTCTGTGATGTGTCTGTCGTCGTTCCCCCAACCTGTACCTAGAAATTTTACTTCGCACAAGCGGCAGGGGGGGGGAGTTTATTTTTAATTTGTATAAGTAGCACGAACATGAGACACCTTAGTAGATAGTAACTATCTTTTCTGTTTACTTCATATTATTTGTATTTGCCTAGAGTGTGTCTTGTCAATTAAATGTGCATATACACTCTACAACAACAACAACAACAAAAAAAAAAAAAATAACGCACCAAGAGGGAGCTGCCCGAATGTAATGAAATTTCATATGCAAAGATATTTGGATCTAACATACAAATGATTGAAATTTCGTGTCCAATGAATGAATAGCGGGAGCTACAGCGCTTTGGAACTGCGCACTCAGCAAGTGTATATAAGAAGCGATTTTCAATCTGATGGTCAAATTTTCTCACAACACACACACACACACACACACAAACTTGAGAGCAATTGGGAATGAACTTTGTAATTAAGAGCCTTGGTTACACCTGAGCAGGCACATTGCTCTCCAAACTTCAACACCACGGGAAGACTTAAGAACTTCACAAATTTAACGTGCATTAGCTCCGCTACACGGAAGGGCTACAGTAACAATGAGCTTGGGCGCAAGACTCGATGGAAACAACACCAGCTACGAGTTCACAAACATGACCACTAGGATACCACGACCTTATTATATTAGAGAATAAGAGCAATCTTTAGTAAAAAAATATTTCATTAGAAGATGTACGGAATTTTAAAATTAACAGACACAGAAAACCTTGATAAAACCTACAGTTATTGTTATTTTGATTTGAAATTCCTTTTAAAATATAACTGGAATACATTAAGAGTCCTAGTTTAAGCTCTGAACGAATGAACACACACACGTATATATATTTATTTATATATATATAATTTATATATACAATTTCATGCGTAGTAATATAGTTAAAGACTTGTATATATCTCTCCAAACGATCTGGATTTAATCCCCAAAATTTCTTTGCTGAAAAAAAAATGAAGTTCTTTATTTGCGTTGCATTAAATATCTCTTTCAGTTTACTTACTCATAAGAACTGAAGAAACCACTTGCATTTATAGCTATCGAAATGGGTCCTACAGTCGCAACTGCTTTTTTCAGTGCTTCTTCGTTTTTTGATGGCAAATCAACGAAACCTGTACATGTAGCACCAAAACCAGAGTTTTTGTAATAACACTGTGGGTGATCCTGGAATGATGGAAGGTTAAAAACGTTGAAAATGAGAGGAAAATTTATTTTCATAATACGTATATTTTTCGTGTAATATTCCGAAAAGAAATTATACACTGTTCGTAATGGATCATCGTGGGATGAACAAGGTTCCAAAAAATGTACAAATGATCATTCAAAGGGATGAAGGCAGTAACAGGAGCTGAAATAACAGTAGTTATCTGAAAAGGTTCCTTTTCAGATAGCTACTGTTCGTTTGCATCATTGAAGATTCTCTTAATGTACAAAATCGGATTTGGCTCGGTTTGGTTTGAATTACGTTTTCTTTTAAAGCGAAAATAACGCTTAATAGGCTTAGGCTTGGTTTTGGTTTTGTTAACGTCGCATTGGGAGCAACGAGTGGGCTATTGGCCACGGATTTCGTAATTTTGAACCTCAAAACACTTAACATGTAGCAGCCCTCTTTTCTGCATGATGGATCTTTTAAATGAATCAGCAAGTTCAAATAATTAGTTCCATTTAGTTCAAAATCACTCTTTGCACTCGAATCTCTATCCAATCCTATCTTGTTCACTGATGTAACATCAACTTTTGTGTTTGTTTATGTATTTTACAGTATATAAGCCATTGGATAATGAATTATATGTTTATTTTTTAAACAAAAGGGGTAGTTATATTTAGTTATATTTAATTACTATGTACACATTGAACTTCGTATAGTGATCTCCATAAAATATTTGAATTTCGTTACCTGTTCTGTGTACGGATAAGAAGCTTCTGTGTCAATTCCTTGATTATTTGTAATGTATTGGAAAGCTAGATCCATCAAGCCGCCATTGCAACCGTCATTACCTAGAATTAGGGAAACAACATCTAATTAATATAAAAGTTTTAATCATGAAATGGTTAGAATGAATTAAAAGAGCAATGTGTGTCATCTAATATTTGGTCAAAGATCATAAGATCTTGGAACAGACAAGGAGATGTCGAATTTTTGGGAAGGCACTACAAGATGGTTACTGAATATAAAATAAATGACTCGGAGGAATATACAGAAAAAAGTCAGAAGAATTACGGGTGGTTTTTTTTCTTAGATAATGTTTAATATTTGGACAAAGAAAACTAAATGTGTTCTAGAGCCAGGGCAGGATGATTCTCAATGTGAAATACGTGATCATCTCACAAGGTTTCGTGATTCTGCTCTATCCATTTTACTCTACTTGTTGAAAAACGAATTAACCCCAAGTTATTTTACTGTCATCTGTTACACTTTATGAGAGGACAATTGAAACATTTTAAGTTCTTAAGAAATATAGAATTTAAATTATATTAGATTCTATATACAATGTTTCAAAAACTATCCCTGTTAGGAATAAGTAAACTCACTGTAGTGTTGTTCATCCATCACTTTTCAATTTTCTAAGTCCATCATCATGACATCCTACGCATCTTAAAAAATCGACTAACAATTTTTCATGACGACAAGGTTATCTTCGAATTCTTTGGAGCATATTCACTGGAAGCAACCCATTATTTTGATCGTTGCTTGGACTTGTTATATAAAGAGCAATGCGGGTCCCATCGATGGTGAAAAGTCAATGCAAAAAGACGAAAACAGCTTGATGATTCAAAATCAAGAATGTGATTCCGCAGCAATTGGCTCACAAATGAAAGCCAACCTTTGAATGTGAAAGTTGTTTTGGCACTGTTCAACAAACATCAGCACACAATAGTAATACCAACTTCTTTTAGAACAATGCTATCAGTTGTCAGAAGCATGCACTTTTTTAGTCATCCTCGTGTTGTATACAAATAAGTACTGTGTGAAATAATAAAATGTAATAAGATAAACCGAGTACTTTTATTCACTGTAGGAAAGTTTTAAATATTAACATTTTATGTAATTTTAATCAAGATAAACCATACAAAATCTTTTTATTTTGAATCTTCTTAAAAATTAGTGTTATTTTCTCTGTTGATTCCGGTACAAATTTGACACTGAAAAACACGTAGAAAGTGATAGGAAAAAGAGAAATAAGGCCATTTGCGGGTTTAGGGCATATTATATTTACATACCCTAGAGAAAGTAAGAAAGTATTGTCACAGAAGTTTATAATTTATTTATATATAAGTATAGAGTAAAGCCTAGTAGTTAATTTTATAAGTTTTCGTGTTTAACAAGCCTCTGATACATAGAACGATAAGTTGAAAATTTCTTATTTTAAATATGATTGTATACAATAGTGTACAATCGAACCTACAAAAATAATTTAGCAAGAGACTGGAACAAACGGGTCAACATACAAAAAGGATCCTTATGTCTTTGGAAAATCATTCGAAATCAGAATGATGTGAAATCGCATGAGCATTATCATCCATATTCATCAAATCATTCTGTTTTCTTATTATTTAAATATTTCTTTTGGAAAAAAAAATTGAAGAAAATATGTCTTGGTATTTTTATTAAAGATATTTAGAAGGAATAAATTTTTTTTAACTCAGACTGGATTCTTGAACACTTTCGAATTGTAAATGACTTCATTACCAGATACATGAAATTTTAATCAAATATCTATAAATTGCATGTGGGTTAGCACAATTTTAAGTATTGAATTTCGGAGTTCGAAATGAACATATGTTTGGTAACCGTAGGTTATACAACTAAATATGTCTTCAGGGAAAAGATACACAAAATCTCTTCTTAATCTTCTAAATTTATTCACTTATATACACATTTCAACCTGAAGACAAGCAAGAATTCTTTAAAAAATTAACTTATGGATAGTGTTAGTTACACAAAGAATTAAAATGTAATGTTTAAAAGAAAGGAAGGGATTAATGAAAAAGGTAGTGATTCATTAATAATAATATGAAGCAATTACGAAACAGTTACCTTCTGCTTTTGAACAATCTACCAAATTCTGTTCGCTGAGAGAAACAAGCTGTCCATTTTTTTTCTTCATTTGACCTTCCAGAGCACCGGTTGCAGAAAATGCCCAGCATGACCCACAAATTCCCTAAAAGTTATTTCCAGTATTTTTTTTATGTGCATTGAAATATCTCTATCACATGTGTGAGACATATTCATGTCATTTATGTTACAAATGTTTATACTAATATTACTGAATTATATTAAAACATTTTGAATTATTTCACTTATCGTTGTCCTATATTACCTTTGTACAATAGTTACTCGTTAATTAAACTATTTTCATTGAAACTGATTTTGTAATTGCCATTTACCCATAGATTACTAAAATTATTAACTTTTCAATGTCATTAAAATATATGATGAAATTTGGCATTTTTAACTTAACACAATAACATAACTAATTTGATAATACAGATTGCAATAAATAAAATTGGTTTACTTGTTTAGCATTAAATTGAGAGTTTTTGCATTTTATTGTTACTGTAATTATACATTCTTTTCACCGGCAATGCAGTAAATATGTAATTAACTTTGATACCCTTTTTTTAAACTTTTTTACTTGGTTGCACATTTATTTCAATGAAACAAGCAAGATTACTATCAAAAATAAGATTGTTAAATCTATTGAACGCATATAAATTTGCAATAATACCGATACACTTGCTATGATTAGATAGATTGAAACAGAAATAATAAATACTACCGATTCTCGAAATTCAAAGTGCTCAATTCCTTCAACAACCGCAATTACGTTATCAATGAAATATATTTGATTCGATTGTTTCTTAACGTCACAATGAGAAGCAACACTAGGACTATTGGTGACGTAACCTCATGATTTTAAACTTCGGTCAAGTGACGAGGATGACACCTGAGCTAGCAACTCCTTCTCTAAACGTTCACACCTCGCTGACGGGAGGGCTTGGGACCTCGAACAGGTTTAAAGTCCATAAGCCCCACAACAAGGTGGGTCTTTTGTGGCATCAGAGTTCTAACCCAGAACTCGATGGAAACAACGCCGGCTGCGAATCCTTGACCATGACCACTAGCTTACCGCGGACTTCAATGAAAGAGAAACTTAATTCATTGATCAAAGCAAATCAGAAATACAACATAAACAAGTTAACAAATATTTCGCCCAAATTTAATTATATATATTTTATAATTGTGTTCATTTAGTAAAAACTGATTCATGTAAAAGTACTTCTTATAATTTATTTTATAAAAAGTTTTGAAAATTATTTATACTATTTATGCTCAGAATACAATTTATTGTCATATACTTTTATAACAATTTTCGTAAATTAAATAAAATGTATTATTAGAAAGGTTTTTTTTTTTTTTTTTTTTTTCATAATCACCATTTAAAGAATTCCCGATAATTTACAGGAATGCTGGTTTTGATTGAAAATTTTAGCGAATTTCATGCAATAAAAAAAATGCGATGAATTTGTAATCACTCTTTGATAACAGTAGTTTTAAGACATTAAATAGAATTTATCATAATTTATTGTGTAAAAAATCCGGAAAATTGAAACTCGAAAAACGTAAATTTTTTAAAGATACAAAAAGGGTATAGATATTAAGGTATGTTTTTAAACAAATTAAAAGACCAAATAAAAGATGATATACATAATTCGAGTCGAATTTTAACTTTATAACGAACTGCAGGCCAATAGTTTCATTTATATAAAACATCGTTCCTGTTAAAGTTCTTTGTCCCGTTTGCGAAAACCTGCATTTAATGGGTATAATATGTTGCCAGTCATGTAAAATTTAAATTCATGGAAAAAAGAAAGAGGTAACTTTCCTGAAGCAAGAATTTAATTTTCAACTCTGTTTAGTAAAAGTAGTACAAAATGATAATGTTACCCTCTCCCCTCCTTTCTTTATTTTCATTACTATTACAGATATAACCGTAAATATTAAACAAATAAACATACCTTTAGATGGAATTCTGATTGAAATCAAAATTTTGGTTATCATAACATAATAGATCATATGACTGATTATAATGCAGCACGGAGATTTTAATTGAAAATGATTTCATTCCTTTACTAAATTGAAACGTACCTGATCTTTTATTGCTGTTACGTATCCCTTCTGTCTCCAATCAATCTTATCGGGGAAGTCTGCATTTTTAGGTGGAGTCCATTTAGTGCCTAAGATATTTAAGTTTAGAGGAATTTTCAGACCAAGCAAATTATTCTGGATTTCTTCATCTGTCTGCAAAATGTAAAGATATTTATAACGCATAACAATTTTAACTTTAATTTGATATATTAATTTTTAAATGTAATGTTTTGAATTTTGTTACATTGTTTGACATATGAAGTGTCAAGCTCAAAAATGAATGTGATCGTTTTGTATAAATACAAATAGAATTTGATGATGTAGCGTCCACTCAATCTCTATTTTTAAGTAGAGATTTCAGAACGTGTTTTTAATTTAACAATGGAGCATCAATGGAAGGCTTCAAGCAATGTGTTACGTTATCTAATAATATAGTATACTTTTTAATGAATTCTGCACTTTCAAATTGTTAAAAGATAATAATAATAAATCAGTAACTATTTTTTAAATAATTGTTATTAAGCATTTTGAATAAAGTTCTGTTAGTTGCAAATGAAAGTAAAAGAATGAGAGTAAAGAATGAAAAATTAGGATATATTTTGTACATTTGATTTCGATTTCTGATATTAAAGAATTTTAAATAAATATTGTATATCAGTATATCCAAAATGAAGCATTATTTACAATCAAATCATTCGTACTGAAGAATAAATCCGGATTTTGAATAAAATCTCTATTCATTCATTCTACAACCACAAATTTTAAAATTACTCAGTAGTCGAATTGGTCATGATGGGAAGAGTAAATATATATATATATATATATATATATATATATATATATATATATATACATTATATCTCTCATTTAGAGATAGTCAGTTAAGAAATTATGGAATGTTATTATTTAATTTTTTGCAGCACATTTATTTGCAGCACATTTTATGCTTTCGTCAGCGTTTAAGATATTTAAGCGTTCCCTTTCCCATTTATCATAATCTTCAAGTCCAAAAACGTTTACCGTTCTTTTAGGTATAACCTTTGCACTTTCTTTTAATTACAGACTAACTAATTATTTATTTTATAACAACTTAATTGAGTGTACATACATTTATAACTTAATTAAAAATGTGTTTGATTTAACTATTTAGTTTGTAATTTCCTTTTTAATTTCAATGGTACATTAGGAATTTGTTTTTCAATTAAAGATTAAAAAATTTTTTCTTACCAAATCTGAATATTTATTGATTCCTCTCTTGTAGGAAAAGACTCCCTCAACCGCTTGCAAGTTGTGCTGTACAATTTCGACCACATGTGTTTCCCATATTAGTTTTCGAATTGCCTCTTCTGCTGGAGAGTAAGTCTTGTTATAGTCTTTCTGCAAAGAAACGCTGTGTTAATTAAAGCGGCATCCATATTCATTACATTCTTATATTTTGGAATATAAAACATTCTTAGTTCTATATTTAAAGAAAAACAGTTTTCATTTCTGTGATACACATCTGGTAAAGCATAGCATATCTTCTACTACTTTATTTTGCTACCAGTAGTCCAATGTAAGACATCCTGATTTCAAAATTAAAAATCTTGAAAAAAAAACATCCGTGGAAGATTGAAACAAACAGTTTTTTTTTCTTATGAAAGATGTAAACATTTGATACAGAAGCTTAGAAATTAGAAATAAAACAGCTAACAGATGGCGCTGTATGTTGTAATCGCCATGCGGTTCCTGTTAAATAATGCTCAGATGCAAAAAGTGACCTGTTTCAGCCCTGAAACGTGAAATGTGATTTGCGTACTGAAGGAAGACGTAGAAATTTGGAATTCCATTGAACAACGTGAATTTCTTGTATTGGAATATCACTGGTTAGATCACAGTCCTATAGCAATAAGGCGCATATTTCAAACACGATATAATGTTCCATAAAGTCCTGATTTGAAAACCCTTCGCAAGCTCTTTACCAAATTTCAAAGGACAGGCAACGTGGCTTAGGAGTTAGTAAGAATGTTAGTTCCAGGCTAACTACAGTTACTCAGAAAAATGTCGCGGCAATTTTTTAAATTATTCGCAAAATTCAAAGTATTCTATCCGAAATATTGCAACCGAGCCAGATTTAAAAGGTTTCAGCATGTAAAATTTTTTTTAAAAAAAACATGAGAAATAGCCTACAATTGCTTCCACATAAAATTCTAAGTCATCAAGCCGTACCCGTTCTAGTTGTGCTACAAAAGAGTGGACTTTGTGAACGAGTTCTCACAATGACTGATCATGAAAGATTTTATTTTAGCTGCATATGTTTCACAGCTAATGCATATTCACATCTGAATGTGGTTTCATGAATAAATAAAACGGACTATTTTAGGATATTGAAAAACCTCTTCACAGCGGAAAAAAACCCCACTACATTCTCCCAAAATGACTATTTCGGTTTCGATATGCAGCAAAAAAGTTATTGTCCTTTTTATCGTGCTCTGAATGTTAATAGTGAAAGTTACTTAGTAATTTTAGAACAAATTGTCACTTCCCAACAAACGTTGGAGGATCGACCAGACACTGCGTTGTTCTTGCAAGATGGGGGCCTGACCACATCGCACATCTAACAAGTGTTTCGCTTTCTTGAGGAATACTTCGGGAACAGTCAATGCATTGGATTATTCTAAATTTATTTTGTAACAGACATGGATTGGCCTCCGTAACCACACGATTTCACGTTTTGTGACAACTTTTTGTGGGGTAAATTGCCAGATAGTGTCTTCTGGAATAGTCCCACAGCATTGGATGAGCTTAAAAAGTCAATTTGTGCGGCATGTGTATCCATTTCCTTTGAAACACTGCAGAGGATGACAGCATTTTTGTTTGTTCGTTTGTGCTATCTCTGTACTGCTAGAGGAGGATATTTTGATCACATTGTGGTATGATTACAAAATCTGTCTGTAGAGATCGAGTTTATTCATTTCTAGAATTCTATACAGTGTACTGAACCATCTGTTAGAAACTTTTAATTCTTATTTAGAAATTTCTGAATAGATCTTTTATAGATTTCGCAATAAATGTACCGTTTGCTTTGTTCTTCTGTCGATATTTATTTTCGAGCTACTTGATTTTGAAATCAGGGTTACTTCGTCTGACACTCTGATATTTAAATAATACTGTAACACCCAAAGATTATAATTTAATTCACCTTCCATTAAACGAAAGAAGTTTTTTCCAACCTCTGATTGAGCTGGTAAGCAAACAGGCAAGTGGTAGAAGATGGCGATGCGCAGAGGGCGACTGCACATTTCTTCCGCCACAATCTCTGCTATTATTCACACCATCTCACCTCCTAAGCTGAGTTGTAGGCCCACAAACATAGATGGTACAATTTATACTCCCTCCAAGTGTGAGTTACGTAGTGTTATTCATGTTTTTCAAGTAGAAAGGAACTAATGCAATTTAATTCCCTGAAAATTGAGCCGAATATACGGTTGAAACTTTATGTGTAATGGTATTGTGCGTGAATGGCGTAGCCAATTTTAAGACAATCGAACCAATTTTCGCAATGAATAGGAACAAAAACGCAAGTCTGTTCGAACAGTGGTTTAAGGTTTTTGGGACAAAAAGGTGTCTTGCTCGTTTAGTTTATGGAACCAGGAACTGTGATAAATGCAGCTGTAAAAGAACCAGCAAAGTTAGCGACGAATAAGAAGAACCCTTTAAAACAAATAAAGAGAAATAGAGCTTCGAAACTAAGTGCAAGTCCATTTTATACGAGTATCACTGGCGACAACGATCCTTGAAGAGGGAAACGGAAAGCTCGTCCACCGATAAGACAAATGCCTGAATTTTCAAAGTGATTATGTTAAAAAGTAAACATATTTGTACATAAGTTTTGGTAACAAATTAATCTTGTTCTGTACTCTTGACCTTATTTTAAGGGTCTATCGCGGAGTTTGAAAAATAACCGGCCCACGTAAGTCTTATTTTGTCATTAAATTGCAGAATGAAATGAAGAGGACGGAAGATGATTACTAAGTTCAGTTTATTGATGTTTCTTAAATGCTGGACATGATACTTCACCTCCTTTGTAACCCAGACTAACGTCAATAACATTGATTAAACTTTCCAGCGTATTCATGCCAAAATGAGTTAACTTGTGATGACGAGAGATTTCCTCAGTTCTTTCTCACTCCTGATCCTTATTCGATGACAATTTATGTACGTTCACTCCCGCATAATTAATTACTATCAAATAATCACTAACTTCCAACTTCTTATTTAACTCGTATATTCAATTTAGCTTCATTTACTTCAAATACTAATATCTATAATGGCTACAGTATTTTATTACGAAATTGCAGCTTCACAATTACTCTAGGAAACATGTTGAATTTGTTTAAAATTTTTAAATAGTTTTTGAATTCTCATTTAAATAAATTAGAATTTTGAAATAATTTATAGGTAAAAAAATAGAGTAATTTTTGTTAAAATTTTATTACAAACCATCAAAAGTCTTATGAAAAAGTTTTAAATTTTTTTTTCTTGGAACGGTAAGAGTCATTTTGCAACAAACGTGAACGGCGAATAATTACACCTCTTATCCAATTTATCCTAAGAGGAATATTTAATGATTAAAAGAAGTTCTCAATTCTTACCTTAAAATCTTCCCAATGAGATTCCAAATCTAGATCATTCAGTGCCGGAACACTGCCTAGATCTTTCAGTACCGGAACACTGCCTAGATCTTTCAGTATCGGAAGGTTGCCTATATCATTCAGTAATTGATCTAGTAACGAAGCGCTGGAAACAGCGACAATAAGGCAAGAGAGTGCAGCTAGTAGTTTCATTATTGATCTAAAAGAATTCTTTGTGAAGTGCACTTTTTATAAAAAACAGTAAAATATTATAAAATATTAATAATAGAATAAATAATATTAAAAAACTGTTGATTAGAACAAGTAGAAGAATTAATTAAGAAATTGTTTAAATAATAGGAAGATTTTGAATTAATTAACCCCCCCCCCTTTAATAAGAAATTATATACATAAATCAGGCATTAAAAATCGATTCCCACTCGATTGAATAAAATAAACTGTATTAAATTTGTAAAATGAATGGATTTTAATAGAAGCTATTTGTAATATAGCTGTTTAATATATTCACAATTACCTTTAATTTTTTTTAAGCTGTATATGCGCAATGTAGTGCTGTTGTGAGAATAATATCTGAATCTATATACTGTAGCCAATATAGATATTAGTAATATTTGTCTCGAATTTCTCTCACAATTTATCATGGACACAATCTTCAAATATAAACTATCAAAATATTTTAAGTTATTTAAACATTTCAGAATAATTTTTCTTCCGTTTAATTTTACATTCGAGCTGAGATTAATAAAAGCTTTACTGAAAATAAGATATTAGAATTAATAAGAAGGATAGAATAAGTCTAAATTCAAAAATTCCCATATTCGCGTAAGTGAAACCATGACTTCAGGAATCTACCAAGATAAGGATGTTTAAATTATTATTTGAAAATGTGTTTAAGTTGTTATACAAGTTTTCTTACTAATAGGTAAGCAATGCAGTTAATTAGTCAATCAGTGTTAAGAAAATAAATTGAAAATATTTCCATTTCACACATACATGAAATTTTGAAAATTTTTTTTAATTGAAACTTATGAATTATGAAATTATTTCAGATAAGAAAATATTCAGTTGTTATATATACTCTCTAGGAAAAATAATAATTACACTAAGAATTTTTGTTGCGAAAAAAAGAAGATAAAATATTTCCATAAAGAAAATGTATCACAATGATCTACAGATTATATTGAATTATTAGGGCAATGAACATCGTATACTCCATAAACACAGTAAACAACATAAACATGCATCTCTTTACTCATTTAAAAATGTTTTTTAAGATGAGCTATGAATAATAATGGTACAAAATATGTAATATGTTTGAAATATATGAATTATAATAGTGCAAAATATTTAATATTTTTGAAAGCTAGGAATTACGAATAGAACAAAATATTTAATATTTTTTTAGAATCTGAGCAAATTACAAGTAAAAATTAACTTAAATCAGCATTTTTTGAAATGATTTGTTGAAATATTTTATTAATTGATAAAATCACCGTCTCCTAAAGATCAACTAAAATAAACGTGTAACCAATATTTAGGGATCAAATTGCATTCAAAAATAAAACACGAATACCTGTTTTGTAGTCCAAAACTGCACTAAATAGGGAAAATGCTATTTTATCTCACAGTTTATATAAGAGTACCGTCATCCCAAAAACATTTTTATATTTATCATTAATGAGATCATATACGTGCCACGTTTTTGAATTATTGCACGGGAGCCTATGCTATCTTGGGATGCGAAACATCCTATCTGTACCAAAACTTCTCAATTTTCGGTTTTGTATATTATAGTCAGGTGTGCATACAAAGTTCAATAAGAAACCAGTTATAGTTATAACCTTACTACATTTTTAAATTGGATTTTCTTAAATATAAATAGTAATAACGTAACTGCGAAGAAAAAAAAGAAAGAGAGAGAGAGAGAGTATCCTCAACAAATACATAAATCAATATTTTATATAGCAAATGAAATACTGAGACTTAAAACCATATGTTATGATTTTGTTCTTTAAGAATTGGTCTTGAATGCATTTATATTCTAAGGTTGTATTTAGGAATTACTACTATTTAGTTATTAGATATTCGACCTTATCACAATAGAAAATTATAAGTAAGAGAATCAAAAGCACTCGCGTATCGACTATTTTAATTCAATTGATGGACGTCCTATTCGAAATAGTTATCAAATAGAATAACTAAAATTAGATATCAATTTTAAAGCTTAATTTCTAATACAAATCTATTACAAAGTAGAAGTATAATTTTGAAAAGAAATTTTCTTTATTTTGATTAAATTACTGTGACCGCGCGGTACCTCAGTGGTCATGGTTGTGATCTTGTAAACAATGTTTCCATCGAGTCATGGGTATGAGCACCGATACCTCCGAAGACTTGCCGTGTACTGGGCTGATGCACGTTAAATCTGTCGTAATTCCAGTGCTTCCGTTAGTGTGGTGTGGAAATATAGAGAGAGAGGGGCCAGCTCAGGTGTTGTCCTCGTCACTTGATTGAGGTTTAAAATTACGATGTACGTCACAAATAACTCTCGTGTTACTTCGAAGAGTGATGTTAATAAAATTATTAAGTAATGAAATTATTTAAGTAAGTTACAAATCAGTGATCCTGAATCAATCGCTAAAATAATTTTATTGTTTTAATAGTAAAACTTCTGATCTTTCGTCCATAGAGGGGATCATTTGCTATTTATTAAAACAGGTTATATATTGAAAAAGCGTTGGAGGTCATAACGAATTAGCTTTTTAACACTTGATAATATATATGTATATTCAATTTATAAAACATCGAAAGTTTTTAATACCAAACAGTCTAGAAGTTCCATGAAAATCTAATGAATGAAATTTTAGATGGAACCATACTTGTAAAGTCTTAATGTAAATAGAGTTTTAAACATATTTTACAATTTATTCTTATGTAGTATAAGCACACAAATTTATTTTCATTACTTCGAACCAACCCCGCGCTCTTTGCTACGATACTCAGGAACTAAACCACTGGATTATCACGATTTATTTTATGTTTGATTTAATAAACATGAATGCACTGCAGCATATTTGCCTTATAATATGAACATGTAACAGTAAAGTCTCAAATGAAAAGAGAGCTTGTAATAGAATTAAAATGTTTTATTCTTCCTGAAAATTTATGTCGCACTAAAATATCACGAATGTAATAAGATAAAAAGGAAAACCGAATCGAATGTTTGCACTTGCTGAAATGTTTCATAACAGTAAATCATTTTAACGACATATAAAGCTATAAAAAAGTCATATTTTATTACAATTTAAAACACTTTGTTTGATTGTTATACTATGACTTTTAAACGATTTTATTCTGTCGCATAACTTCAGTTTCATAAATATATGTTAGTGTATGTGTGATGTTTCTGCTGGAACTACAAATATATTCGACAGTGTACATCTAACTTATTACGCATCGAGAGTTTTAATACTAAACAGCCAAGAAATTCCATGAAAATATAATGCATGAAATTTTAAATGGAACCGTGTTTAAATGTAAATACAGTTTTTAACATATTTTACAATTTATTCATATAATGTATAAGCACACAAATTTATTTTCTTTACTTGAATTACTTAAAATTTATGAATAAATTATGATATAAAATTTCTCTATAATAAATCTTTCTTTCCAATAAAATTTAATATTCTTTAAGCCAACAAAGGTACATAATCTAAAGTTTCTTTTTTTGAAGACTCAAGTACATCTGCGATAATAGAACTATGGATTTAGATTTAAACATGTAACACTTATTTTTATAGAAAGCGAAAGAAAATCATAGTTGCTGTTTAACTTCATGTTCATAAAAATACAAAATGAATGCTCAAGTACGTAGAAGAAAAACATCGTAAATCTACTTCACGATTTTTAATGGATAATTCTTTTAAATTCTAAAGGAATAAATTGAATATAAATTCTGAATATTATTCTTGAAATAATACTTAAAAATAATTTTTAAATTGTGTATCTAATTTTTTTTAACTTCAGCTAAAACTCTCTTTCAACACAGTGTATATATTCCTAAAAATTTCTCTTTAAGTCTCGTCGAACTCATATTAAAAGAACGGCTATTGCCCCCCCCCCCCCCACAAAGAGTAAAGATTTGTTCCGAATCTGTAATATAAGCACAATAATGAAAAAAGAAAAAGTAAATTTATTAAGGTTCCCGTCTACCGGAAATTTTGATTTCGTGAACGTAATGTTAATCCTATGTAATTTCGATTTCCGTTCTCAAATATTAACTGTTTGATCTATTTGAATATAATAAAGTGCATCTGAAAGAGCAAAAAATAATGAGGGTTTTTGAGGAATTACTTTTTTCCTCCGATTTTTGAACATATTTTAAAATATTTTTATAAGACCGGAAAACTCACAAACGAATCATTAAAATAAGAATAAAGATATTTTTAAGAATCGGAGGGAAAAAGTAATTCAGCAGAAGCATACATTATTTTTTGCTCCTTTCAGATGCTTTTTATTGCATTCAAATAGATGAAATAGCAAAGATTTGAGATCAAAAGTAGAAATTCCATAGGATTAACATTACGTCCATGAAACCAAAATGGTCGGTAAACGGGAGCCCTAAGATTACAAGATTTCTATTTAATTCCCCACACAATCATACAGAGGTAATGAATTTTAATGATTCAAAAAACCTATTCATTTAATCTCTTTGCCTAAAATTTTATGCATTGATTCAAGAAGCCAAATACAAACTGCAAATTATTGTAGTTTTTTAATGCTATTATTCGAAGAATTTAGAATTTTCTTAGTTGAAAGAAAATCCTTTTCTCTAAAATTATCAAAATTTTTATGTATAGATTTTTTACAATGCATTTTTTGTTACAATTTTTTAAAGAAGTTTCTAATTTTTTTTTCAAAACATAATCTATAGTTGGTCGCTTGAATAAAAAAATAGTTCAAAAATAACTTACTTTTGATATTGCAATTCGCGTATATAGCTTCGATTTCTTGTAAAAATTACCTTAAAAGAGGTTTAATTGTTTTCATTTTATTTTTGAAACATTTGAGTAGAGATTTTTTTTTCACTGTTTTTTAACACCTGATTGTTGAACAGAAATATAACGTGAGAGTTATAAAATTGTTTTTTTTGAATAAATTCTCAAGTATCATTTCAGAAAAATAACCATGCGAAATAGTTATAAGCTATACAGTACATGTGGATATACAAAATAAACACATGCGTTAGTTAAATATTTTCAGTTCTTTGGTTTTCAACAATTGAAATGTTGTAATGAGAGCAATATCTCATACAGGATTTGATTTGAATGGTTTTATCAACGTTGCAAAAGAAGCAACACGAGGGGTATTGGCGAAGGATCTCGTAATTTTGAACCTCGGTCAAGTGATGAGGACGACACCTGAACTAACATCTCCCTTTCCTAACTTCCCCACCGCGTCAACGGAAGGACTTTGCCTCAACAGATTTAACGTGCATCAGCTCCGGTTACACGGCGATCTTTTATGGCATCAAGGCACTGAATTACTATTTGACAAAAACCACCGGCGCGAGACCGTGACTATGACCACTAGGCTAACGCAGCAACATATCATATACAAGATTCACCGAATCACAATACGCTATTTGTAAGATGTATCCCTAAAGAACCTACAAACAGTACTAGATTAAATATTTCAAAGCAATTTGTTTATAAGACTATGTTTACAGGATTATTATTAAGATTATCTTCGCTTAATGTTAAAGAATAGGACTTGAACCCTCGAAACATTTTTTCAAATAGAAAAATGCTCCAAATTTCATATTATGCCTCGACTTCGCTCTCCTGTAGCAGCAGAATATTTTATCATAATTCTCATTTCTAATTGCATTGATCAATATTGTTACGAACCTGCAATGACTTTTCTCGGTTCTTCTGACTTTTCTCTGTTTCTCTATTCTTCTGAATGTTTCTTTTGTGGAAAAAAAAGAGATTTTATAGATTTTTTGTCGGATATGTGAGCAAGGCATCTTGGCTACTATTTTGGCGACTTGGCAAAAAAACGAAAGTTCTTGGAGTTTGAGAGAATCCGCCTAAATCTGTCTGTGTCTGCTCTTGAAATGCAAGTAGCACTTCGGAGTTTAGTGCGGAGTGCATTCGTGAACTATTGAGCTGAACGGCATTAAAAGTCCTATTCCTTTTATTGCTAGTGATTTACCATTTGTAAAGTGTTCTTAATCAGTGTACAAGTATTGTTTTGATTGCTGTTGTTTTGTTAATCTGTACAACTCTGTGATTCGTGATTTCCTGAATATTTGTGAAAAAAGCGTCATTATCCTCCGCGCTGTACATCCTCCTCCTTGCGTGCACCCTCCTTTTACGAGGGGATAGTCTAATTTGCTGGTTTCAATATTTAACTGTTTCACGTTTTAAACAATAGGAATCATGAGTAAAATTTAATTCTTTAAGTAATTAGTTTTAATAAATTAATTTTTATTAATTATAATTAAGTTATCATATTGTCATCCAAAACAATCGTGTACAGAAAATTTCAGCTCAAATGAGCGCTTTAAAATGTGAGAAAGAGCTTTTGAAGTTTTGACCCAGACACAGTTACAATATGAGTGGAAGAAAACCCATTAAGGAAAGTTTCAATGAAGAAGGCGTCTTTAGAAGTATTTGAAAGAAAATTATTTTTATGTTTAATGACAAATTCTCTACATTTAGAATATTATATCAGCAAGAAACGATGTTTCCAAAGTAGAAAGTCAGATTTAGTATAAGTATATGAAAACGAATTTGCATACATATAAGTAGAATGAAAAATGAGCTGATAAGAGAGGATGTAGAAGGAGAATTTAAATCAAAATTACTTTTTTTATTGATGGGGTTTACTCGTACATAAGTATCACATGTAAGATATAAGTATCACATCTAATGAAATCACTAAAAACAATCCGACCTTTGCTTGATCATTGATTTCTTATGCTGGAAAAGTAATGATGAGGAGTTTACTCATTAAGAACATCCAAACTAAACACTTCTTATAAACTTGGAGGAGCTATCTAATAAACTTGGTGTTCTACTTCAAGAATTATGTGAATCTATATTATTCTGTTAATGCTTAATTGTTTATCTTTAAATTGTTGTGTCCCTAATTTTAATGTCTAAATGAATGTAATTAAATCTAGAAAATAATTTTTTTCACATTATTTTCACATATATAATCTCTGTTAACCCTAACGGAATTCAAAATATAACACCCATGGTTGCAGTTAAAGTTTTTCTTGAATAAATTATTATTGTACTTATAAATTTTTTCGCTTTATGGCCCTTAATGTCAATAAATTATGTTGATAAATTTGGTATTTTTTTACCCTTCTATTTTCCTTTTCTGCATCCGATGTGTTTCAGATTTTAAACCCATTTTATGTTAGGACGTGGATCATTTTCATAGCTCATTAAGCAAAACTTCTTGCTTCATGAGAAGATGACCGTAAATGACAATTATGTATGAAAATAAAACTTTTTGATTATTTTATGTTTTCAAGTTTTTCATGCCAAAGTTTTGATGATTAAAGTCACATATATTTTATAACACATTGATCCAAAGAAATTCCATTTTATTAGCAAATTTTTGTTCGAAACACAAAAAAAAAAAAAATATAAAATTCATTACTAACGTTTCATTATCAGACGTTTTTTGCTGATAAACTTTACTCATTGTTCATGGATTATTCAAATAATTATCATTCAAAGCGCTATAAGTAAGCATAATAATCAACAGCAAAGTTATGATAAACGTGTAATAAGTGAAACAATTAAACAAGAGGATAACTGGCAAAAGTGGCGACTCCGCACAAGTTCCCCTTGTTCCTCCTCATTTTCATGTATCCATTTATTCCCCAGGATGCACCCCAACTAAAAAGGAAAATTAATAATAAAAATGGAAAAAAATCACAAAATAAAATTCGTTTCACACTACACAAAATTGAATGAAATCTTAAAATTTTTTTGATCATATACAAGCAAATTATTTGTTGATATTAGGTTAAAAGTAACGTAAACTGTAATGTAAAACTCTTAATTACGTTGCAAAAACATAACATTGAGAGTGGTTAAAATTTTTTGGTTTACTAAAATATAGTTATTTAGTTTTTTTTTTGTACATCTTGAATGAGATTCTGACTCCTAAAGACTATGGAATGATTTAAGTTAGTTAAAAATAAAGTTTAGGTTCATTTAAAGATACAAAAAATCTAACTCATTGAGCAGTTATAAATATAAAAGTGCTCCAAATGATATTTTAAAAAGCCCTTGAGTAATGCCAATTTCTGACAAATTATTCCACAAGTCGAAAACAATTAGAAACCAATAATTGATTATGATGCTGAATTGAAAAATTAAAAAATCTTATATACTTCTGATATTATTCAATGACGGTATTAAACTTCGATAATTTAAACTTAGCTTTTAGAAGTTTCTTCGAATTAGAATTCTTATAATCATTGAAAGAAAATCACTTCATTGAGTCTTAGTTTCCTCATGGTTATTATTTTTGCCATTAATGTCTGTCGCAAAAATTATACAGAAGTACCTCAAGTAAGAGACACCTTTATTTAAGGGACAATTCTGTTGATCAAGGTCCCTTTGAATAGTATATGTGCATACTTCTTATTAAGGGACAAAATGTCTGGTACTAGTTTGTGTCCCTAATTGGGAGGTAATATTGTATTTCCTATTTCAAATGAACTAATACAAATAGGAAGTAATTCAACTTATAGATGGCTATACATAAATAAACGATTAATTAATTAACCAAAGTGATGAATTTATGAATTATAATAATTTCTCTGTTATTGAATTATTGTTTTCTATTTCTATTATATTACAGCAATAAGGCGAAAGCGTTTAAGTCACTAATTAGAATCAATCAATGTTATCTTTTAATAAAATTGAACTCTCATATTCTTTTTTTTGTACCTTAAAATTAAAATTTTAATGCGTTATTTAATTAAATATTTAAATATATATTAACGAATAGTTTTGTATCATGTGCTAGATCAGCAATTTTATCTCACCAGTAAGCGAAAAGTAATTATAAAATATTTTCCTGAGAAATATTTAACATTCCTGCATAATCTAATTATCTGTTCTATTATATTATGATAAGGTATGATTGCAAGAAATACAAAAATGTTCTTTCGGGTAAATATTTGTTCCCTAATTCTGTTCTTTTAAAAAAAATTTTCTTAATCGATTCTTTAGGTCAACTGTTTTCGAAAATTAATTTTTACTCGAAAAATGCATAAAAACAATTCATAAATGCAATTAAATTTCCTAAAGCATTTATCCTATTCCAAACACATTCAAAGCAATTAATTTAATGCCACTCAAATACGATGTAAATTTAAAAATAACAAAATTATTAAAATTCTATGAATGAATCAGTTTACTGTTTGGGAAGTATAAATCATGAAAATTTCGCAGTTAATTACAGCAGAAAGATACTTTTCACTCTTGTATGCAAATGTAATATTACTACAATTATTTAGTGAAATTTTGGTTACTAAAAAGCTTTTTATATCATTCAAGTTCTTAATTTTTAGCATGAAGAGATAAAACGAAATAAATTCTCAATCTGATCTCATGATTGATATTATTCGTTACATACACACCTGTTTTTAATCAGCCAGTAATCTTTGCCGTTTTCAGTGCCATATCCAACAAGTAGAACACCGTGATTTAGGGATTCTACATTACCAATGCAATTTTGAGGATCGAAAATTCCACTTCTGTAAGAGAAAAAAATATTTTTTTGTTCCATCTTGCAATCGCTTTATTCATCAAAACAAACAGACATCAGTTGAATTATTAATAGAGTGTAATTTAAGAAGGAAATAATTAAAAATGCGTATTTTGCATGAGAAACAAAAAAGCTGAGCAATATGTTTTTATTTAATTACAACTTTTCAACTGAAAGTAATATACATGGCAAAACTAAATACAATTCATTATCCTGATTTATAAATTTTTTTTGTTTAGTTTTATTTTAACATTCCAATACAGCACGAAAACTATTATTGATGGATCTTATAATTTTGAATTACGGCAAAGGGTTCCCAAACTTTTATCTCATATTTCTAACATCCATATCACGAGAGGATTTTAAAATTCTGTTCCAGTTTACATGCAAAACCTCCTTTTATTCCCTACGATGGGTCTTTTAGAGAATGTATGATTCGAATTTCAACTCCACTAGAACGTCACCGGTAACGAAGAAGAACCATGATCTCTCGGCCTCACAAGGTATACATTATGTACGCATTTTATTATGTATTAATAGGTTTCATGATATACTATTAATACATAATAAAATGCGTAGAGGATGAAAAGAAATTTAAAATTGGTTAATAAATTTTTTTTGAAAGTACACAAATTCAAAATTATTAATTATTAAAATCTTAAGAGATAAAGAAAAGGAACACAAAATACTTATAAAAAGAAGAACATATATAGAAAAACAACAGGACATATTTGAAAAAAAAAATCTTTAAAGAATGAACAAAATGGAAAGAAAGGGATGCAATGTTGTCACTAGATTAGAATAGTGATATTTTGCTTAAACATGTTTTAATGGTCAAGCCTTCGCAATCAATTTATATCTCTATGAAACAAAATGCATTCACCTTATGTTTTTAGTAATGGAAACAAAGTCAATATCAATCAAAAGTGAGGAAAAAAAAGAAAAAAAATCGGGAACCTCAAATTTAAATCAAAATTCAATGCAATTTATAACGTAAAAAATAACGCGTTCGAATAATTAAAGTTTAGAAATAAAACTAGAACTTAACTCATTCAACTTTAAATATCAAAAATACATCTAAAAATTCGAAAAGTATTCTTAAAAAAGATAAAAAAAATATTGAAAATGAATAAATAAATAAATAAAATAAAAAGAAGTTAAAAACAAAATTAAGAGAATTATTTTATTTTATAATTTTAAAATTTACTCTGTTTTATGATTTTTACATTTTAAATTGGGTTTAAAAATTAATTTGGTAACTAGGCTCAACACAAATATGAATGAATATTTATTTAATTTATTTGGAAAAATTTACACTCATATTAACTAATTCAATATTCCTAAGAATAAAACTACATAATATGTTCCCATAGACACTTAAACTTTAATTACTTTATTAATTTGAAAATAAAGTAATTGCATCTCTTGTCAAACATATTATACTCTTAAGTCAGTATTTAATAATTTGTTTCGTTTAGATTTTAGGTTAAATCTATTTTGAAAAATTATAAGCTCACCTACACTGCTGGCCACACAAAATGCAACACCCTGAAGGAAGCATACAAACCATGTGAAATTTATATCATGCGTTTGCGATGATGAGCATTACAAATCATTACTAATGCAGCGCAGACGCAGATCACGGGTGACCGTAGCGCCACTCGCAAGCACTATATAAGGGGAGAACAGATTGGCGATTTGAAGTACGGCAATTGTTTTTTTCATGCGTGTCTTTTTCCTTTTTCCTTTTTTTTTTTTTTTTTTTAATAATTTTGCGTAAGCTGTTTACCTATTCCTCGCGGAAGACATCGAGCTTCTTTTGACCAAGTTTCTGAATTCGACCGAGGAAAAATAATAGCCTATAGGAATTGCGGATTATCCGTCAGAGAAATTGGTCAACGTGTTGGACGAAACCAAGCAACTGTGATGCGGATCTGTGATCGCTAGGTGCAGGAGGGCAGATTGCACCCACCTCGTTGCACCCCTGCCCGTGATGACAGACAGATTGTGCGCATGGCAGTGATGGATCGCGCAGCCACATCACGAACCGTAGCACAACAGATTCAGTCCGCTAGTACCATTCGACACCGTTTGCAGCAGAATGGAATATCCTCAAGGCGTCCATTGTTTCATTTACCCCTAACTCGAAACCACAGGCGTTTGCGCCGCCAATGGTGCGTGACCAATGGCAGACACGGAGAACGGAATGGAACGACATTGTGTTTACTGACGAATCCCGCTTCTGCCTGCAACATCACGATAGTCGGATTCGAGTTTGGAGACACCGTGGGGAGAGGCTGCTGAACTGTTGCGTTATGCATCGCCACACTGGTCCTGCACCCGGTATCATGGTTTGGGGTGGTATTGGATTTCATTCCCGCACCCCTCTAGTACGTATTACCGATACACTGAACAGCCAGAGCTACATCTCTGAGGTGTTGGAGCCCATGGTCCTCCCATACCTTCAGTGCTTGCCATGAGCCATATTCCAACAGGATAATGCTTGACCACACGTGGCACACAATATTCAAGAGTTCTTCTTCACGCATCAGATTGAATTGCTTCCTTGGCTTGCTTGTTCTCTCGATCTATCGCCAATCGAAAACGTGTGGTACATGCTTGCACAACGACTGGCCAGAGATACACCACCTTCTGTTACACCAGATCAACTTTGGCAATATATGGAAACCGCATGGACTGCTGTACCTCAAGGATACATTCAAAGCCTCTTTGATTCTATGCCGAGGCGTGTGGCGGCGGTTATAGCCAACAATGGCGGCTACACTAACTATTGATTTTGTCATCATCCACACTTCACAAGAGGCTGTAATTTTAATCGTTCGATCTTTGTACAACATGTTATCTGCCAAATAAATTTCGCTGTGATATTCTGGTCCTTCTGCGTGTTGCATTTTGTGTGGCCAGCAGTATATATATATCTAGACAAAGGAATTTATTGTTGTCTATAAAAATTTGTTCATAAAAATATAAATAATTATTAGCATATATATATATATATATATATATATATATATATATATATATATAT
>BMAW01041403.1:422761-440261 GCA_019974015.1 Nephila pilipes | reverse complement strand
AAAAAATAATTTAGTTTCCTAATTTTAACATTCTCTAACTCAAAAGTAAAAAAGTTTATTCCTATTTTCTGATCCAATTTCAAATTATCCTTTTATTTATTGGATCACACTCTCAAAAAATCTGTTGAATAATCTGTTTCTGTAACCCGCATGTTGAATAATCTGTTTTCATAAAATCTGTTTCACATAGTCATAAATCAGTAGGAAATAATCCCAACTAGACTGATATACGTCGTCAGAATCCCTCCCAATCTCTTCATCTTGTACCACATGAGTTACCCCTGGAGAAATTCCTTTTATAAAAACGAAGGCAAGGAAAAATTCTCTCTCTTTTCTACTCTTCCAATTTAATTGAGGTAGTGGAGCTGCGTCTCATGCCTTTCCTATGTATTATGTATACTTATTGCTTCCCTTTCTCAGCAAAATAAATAAACAATCACGAATTTTAAAAGTAGTATTTTTTTCTTAGTCATTAATCTTTAAAGTCATTTTAGTTTTTAAATTTTAAACACACACACACACATGCATACACACACACATATATATATAAATATCCAAAACTCTATGTTAAAAAGAAATGTTTTCCATTTGTGTTGCATTAAGTATCTCTTTAAATATACTTACTCATAAGATTCGAAGGAACCACTTGCATTTATAGCTATCGAAATGGGTCCTACCGTTGCAACTGCTGTCTTTACTGCTTCTTCATTTCCTGAAGGCAAATCAACGAAACCTGTACATGTAGCAGCAATATCAGATTTTTTGAAGAAGCATTGGTTATGATCCTAGAATGAGGGAAAATTATATAGAATAACAATTATAGTTCAAAATTCCCTTTCCGATGAACATACATTATTTTAAGCAAATAATTTGAATCAAACTGTGTAATGATCGCAATGTATCTCTCTTTTGCCAGACTGTTGCATTTGTAGCATTTAAGATTCGCTTGATGAACTAATTGGAATTGGCATGGTTTGATTTGAATTAAAGTTTTAGCTTAGTAAGCTTGGTTTTAATTAAAGTTCTGAGCTTAGTTGAGAAGCTTACCTGAGTTCAGTTTAGCACATAGAAGCCCTTATTATCCTCATGATGGATCTTTGAATCACAACTTCATACATTTGATTCTTGAATATTATTTCAAAATCGTCCTATGCAATTTCATCTTCCTCAATTTTCCTTGCTTACTGTTATAATTATCAGCTATTGTATGTGCTTATGTGTTTATGAACATATGCAAGTAAAAGGCAAAATTTTTAATTTTTCCTAAGATTTCAGAAAGAATCCAGCATTATATTTAGTACTTTGCACATATTGAACTTTTGTATTGTGATTACTTAAGATATTTGAGTTTCATTACCTGTTGTGTGTATGGATAAGAAGCTTCCGAGTCAATTCCATGATTATCCTTAATGTATTGAAATGCTTTGTCCATTAAGCCGCCATGGCAGCCGTTATTACCTATAATTAGAGAGACAACATCTAACTCATACAAACGCTTTAATCATGAAATATTTTGAACGAAATAACATCAAAATGTATGTTATAATACTTGGTCAAAGATCATAAGACCTCGGAACAAACAAGAAGATATCGGAAATTTGGAAAGGCACTACAAGAGGGTTAAATAAACGAAAAAGAGGAATATAATGAAAAAGTGAGATGTATAAAGGGTGATTTTATTAACTAATGTTTAGAATTTGGACAAAGAAAATTAAAATGTTTTCTAGATTTAGGACTGGATAAGGGTCAATGTGAAAGCCATGATCAACTCTCAAGGCTCCGCGTGAGCCTTATTCTAAATTATCCATTTTACACAACTTGTTGAGAAACAAATTAAACCCTAAGCTGTTTTATTCTCATCTGTTACACTTAATGAGGAGACATTCGAGGCATTTTAAGTCCTTGGGAAAATATAGATTTAAATTATCTTAGATTATGACGATGTTTCAAAAAGTAATCCTGTTAATAGGAATTGAGAGAAACTCGCTGTACTGTTGTCCATCTATCACTTTTCCATGTTCTAAGTTCATCAGCATGAAATTCTTCGCATCTCAAAAAATGGTCTTACAGCCTTTCCTGACAGCGGAGGGGGCTTCAAGTTATTTGGAATAGACTTACTGGAAGCAACCCATTGTTTTAATTGTTACGGGGTCTTCGTAGCACAACGAGGATTGCAGGTCTCATAGGTGGTGACAACTCGAGGCAAAATGACAGCAGCACACAATGGTAACACCAACCTTCCTTAGTACAATGTTATCTGTCGTCAGAAACGTGCATTTTTTTTGAACCATTCTCGTGTTGTATATGAATAAGAACAGTGTAAAATAATTAAATCTAATAAGATAAAATAAGTGTTGTTCCTTACCGCAAAAGTATTTTAAACATTCATGTTTTAAGTAATTTTATTTAGCCTAAAGCGTATAAAATCTTTTTTATTTTGAATCTTATTAAAAAAATTCAGAACTATCTTATTATTGGTTATTGTATCAAACTGATGCAGAAACCCATATATAAATTGATAGAAAAAAGAGAATCTACTTTACTTGGAGATTTAGAGCTTATTTATATAGCCTAGAGAAACTGAAATAAAAAGTCGAGAAGTATAATATTCATCTATACAAAAGAATTGAGCAATGCTTAGGAGAAGTTAATTTTATAAGCTTTTGTGTTAGAAAACCTCAGATGTAGAAAGATATAATTTTAATATTTTTACAGTATTAACATATATATGCAATAGTGCACATTTGAACCTACAAAAATAACCAAGAAGGATGTGACACCCGCCCGACCCGGGCGTCCTCTTGTGCCATCACTAGATTCAATTATTAAACACTACGACACAAATAATTACAGAATCACCAAAACAATTATTCAACAATTTATTAGTATATATTTAGTATGACAGAAATGATTGTGCTCTTTTGGGTAAGCTTTCTAATACCTTAGTTCAACCCACCAATAGTAATCTAACAGACTCTTACCACTAGTCCTTCCTCGACTGCAACTCAGACTCCGGAACAACTGTTGAAAACACCAGGCAAAATCTTTCGACAGCAATCCTTGCTCGAACCCTCTACTGTAAACTTTAATTCCTCCTTTCTCTTATCTAACACTTCAGCTTCACCTCATCTCACCTACAGCTTCTCTCTCAGATCCTCTTTCAGATACTCTACTCCTTCCGACAGAGTTTATATGTTTCTCAACTCGACCGTTTCACTTCATTCCTAACTGCTTTACATACTAACTTTACGTATCACGTTTCATTTTTGGTTGGGCAAAGGTTGTTTAGTGAAAGCAATCAATCTCAATTGAAAGTCCCCAAGGTTAGTGAAGAGAAACCGCGAATAGCCCAATGTCACAAGGAGACTTGAACCAACTGGTCTACATTAAAAATTGATCAGAGTATGAAAAATATCTCTCATATTATTATCTTTAAATCCTCATTCGTAAATTGAGCATTGGAAATCTGAATACGTATTATCATTCATATTTCTTACATTTGTGTTTTTTCAGGACTTCGTCATTCCTCTTAAAAATGTAAGAAATCAGTTCTGGCATTTTTCTTATTTTTATTAAATATATTTATTAGAGCTATTTATTTTTAATTCAGGTTGCACTAGTCAGCATTCTTCCATATTTTCTAATTGTAAATAACTTTATTATTATATTCAAGAAATTTTAATCAAATTTATATCAATTTCATGGGACTTCGTAAGGTTTTAAAGTATTAGTTTCCAGCTTTCCAATAAACAATTTTTGGTAACCAAAAGGCATACTTACAACTTAAACATGTCCTTCACGGTAAAAAGAATATAAATGCTATCTTACCTTTCCAAATTCTTTCATCTTTCCTAAAATAATATATTTTAAATATATTTTCCCCAAAGACATGTAAAGAAATTCATTTGCAAAATTTGGCTCATTGATAGTGTTAATTATATAAAGAATTAATGTATGTTCAAAAGAATGGATGGGATTAAAGAAAAGGATAGTGATTTGTTAACAATCTTAAGGAATATTAGATAATTACGAAGCAATTACCTTCTGGTTTTGAGCAATCTATCAAATTCTGCTCACTGAGGGAAACCAACTTTCCACTCTTTCTCTTGTGCTGACCTTCCAGAGCACCTGTTGCAGAAAATGCCCAGCAAGACCCACAATGACCCTAAAAATTAATTGTACTACTAAAATAATATGTGTGGGTTATATCAACGTCATTTCTGACAAATGCTATCGAATGATATGATTTTTTTCTGAGTAATTCTATTTATTGTTGTTCTATATAGCCTTTGTAAAAACTATTCATTAATTAAATTATAAACTTCTAGCGAATTTTATGGTAATCACTTTCTATCCTTGTTATCTGGAGAGGAGACAGTCCCCATTAATGAAATATTTTTTACTTAAATTCTTAACTTTTTAAAAGCTTTGTACTAATGGAATAGCTTAAAAAATGAAAATATTTAATGAAATTTTTGGAATTTTTAACTGAACATAATGAGAGATCAGAAATAGAATAGCTTTTAATATACGCTTCTGAACAAATCAGAGAAATCATAGACCTAATAGAAAATGATGTATTTGATCCATATTGAATTGTAACGCTCATAGAGAGCTACAGTGCAAATGATGGACATATGTTAGTGTTCATTCAGATCAACCTTTCAATTTCCTTCTAATAAAACCGATGTTTAATAGGCATATGTTCCCACGCATGTAAAATATACTTTTAGAGAAAAAAAAAACGATGTAACTTTGTTGAAGTAGGAAATTTTTTTTTCAACACTGTTTAACAAAAGTAGTGCAAAATGAGCTTACTAAAACTCTCACTTATTTCCTTTATTTTCTCTCTCTTCCTTTCTTATTACTTATCTGTAAGTGACAATCCAATGAGCATACTTTGAGTGCAATTCTGACTAAAATCAACATTTCCATTGTCACAACATAATAGATAATATGAATTATTATATTTCAGTACGGAGATTTTAATTGGTATTGAATTTGTTCCCTTATTAAATCGAAACGTACCTGATTTTTTACTTCTGTAACATATCCTTTCTGCCTCCAGTCAATGTTGTCAGGGACGGCTACATTTGCGGGTGGAATCCATTTACTACCAATATTATTTAAATCGGAGGAGATTTTCAGACCAAGCAAATTATCCTTGATTTCTTTACCTGTCTACAAAATATAATGATATTAATGTCGAATGATAAAATTGAATTTTGATTTTAATTCCTGCTTTCTTATTAAACGCAATTTAAAATTCAACTTTTTTGACATTCGTTACATTACTTTATTCAGAAATGTTAGATAAAACGTTTGTTTAATATTGCATATTGTGAAATCGCTATATAGCCTTTCCTTAATCTGTTCTTTCCGAGAGATTTCGGAATGTGTTTTTAACTTCTTAACAAATGAGTTCCCGCATGAAGGAATTACTTCATGATATGCATTACGTAATCTAAAAAAAAAAAAAAAAAAAACAGTTTGTTAATTATTCGGTCGGCTATTAAAATCTGTAGATGCATTCCTTAGCGCGAGCGGATTTAATAAATGCTTAATTATTAATCAAAAATGTTATCAAAATCAGTATTTCAAATTACCAAACCATTGGTTTATTTCTTACACTTGAAAAGTTTTGCATCAATTGCTCGAAATATGCGTTGATGTTTTTTACCATTAATACTGCGCTGTTGATACAAGTGAGAAAACAGCTTAACGCAAATATATTTTCAAGGAATTTTATGTTTTAAAATTGTTGTAACCAAAATAAACTAGTAGCTATTTTTTGAACAATAATTTTAAATATTTTGAATAAAATTTTGCTATTAACGCAGCATCGATAAAGGTTAGAAGATTAGAATATATTTTATATATATATTTGTGCGCTAATGATCTTTAAATAAAAATAGTACTTCAGAATACCCAAAATAAATCATTACTTAATACCAAGAATAAGGATGAAATTAAAAAAAAAAAAATTCATTCTTCAGTCACAAATTTTAAAATTACACAGTTACAAACTGCTCATGATTGAAAGACAAAAATATATTATACCTATACACATTCTATTCTCCTCTAAGAGATATCTGTAGCTTTTCAGTTGTAGAAATATGGGATGTGATAATTTAATTTTTATGCAGTACTTTATTCGTATTAGTTTCTTCAGCTATTCAGACATTTAAACTTTCCCTTTCCCATTTACCACAATTCTTCGAGCCCAATCTCATCTACTGTCCTTTTACATATATTTTTCAATTATAGCCTAAATAATTATGCATTCTACAACGACAACTAAAACATTTACTTATGTTCTATCTATTTAGAATTTAATTAAAAATACTGTTTCATTTAATTTTCCTTTGTGTTTTTTTAAACATTTTGTAACATCTCTCTTTGTATGCAGCTATACAAAGAGAGGTATAGGAATTTGTTTTTTGATTTAAAGGTTAAAAATATTTTTTCTTACCAAATCTGAATATTCATTTATTCCTCTCTTATAGGAAAAAACTCCATCGCTCGCTCGCTTGTTGTGTTGCACAATTTCGATCACACTTTGTTTCCATACTAGTTTTCGAATTATTTCTTCTTTAGGAGAATAATACTTGTTATATACTTTCTGCAAAGAAACACAGAGTTAATTGTAGCACCTTCAGTATTTATTACCTTTTTTATATACTTTGAATTATATACTCAGTAAAAAAAATTTAATATCCGTTTTAGTAATACACTTCTGGTGTCCATTACATATTATGGAGTTATTTGATTTTACGATATTTCTATTATTTAAATAACACTACAACCGGTAACAATAATTTTGTAGAGTTTAAAATAATTTTTAGTATACTGAATGGAAATTAATTTTTTCTGATAATACACACACGGAATTCATACAAGTACTAGAAATAATAAAAATTGCGCATTGAAATGTGAGAGAATAATACCTATCACTACTAATATTTAACATTTTAATTAAACAAAGTGGAGAGGTTAAAGGAAGACCAGAAAAATATTTCATTTAAATGAAACATTAACAATTGAAGGGTGTTATTATTCGATAAGTCCGTAGATACTCTAAATGTACAGCAATGTTGTTACCCAAAATAAAATTTTAATTACAGAATCAAATGTTTATTTTTATTTATTTTTGTTTTTATGTTAGTCAGTAACTAATCAATTCATTTTATAAATTAGTTCAGTGACTAAAAGTATAAAATATCTCTTTCAGGAAGGAGCTGTTGTGTCCGATGTAAAGAATAAAACTCTCTGATTGAGAAAATTCGATGTTAATTTTTAAATAAAATCATTACACACGTCATCTGAGTTTGTATTTTTATGTAAACCGTTAACCAAAAATTAAATTTTGAAGTATAGTGTAATTGTTTTTAAGCATAATTGTATTTTGTGTATTAAGATATCGATTAATTATTTTAATTATACAGCCGTTTATTTCAGTATTGAAGATATAAAACAGCTTATATAAGTTTCCTGTTTTTGGAACACTAAAAGTTTGAACTTATACAGAATTAAAATTTATTTGACAAAGCAAAATCATAATCGAATGTAGTATAGAATTCTTTAAATCATATGAATTTGCGAAAGAAATTATAGAAAACTGAAATTGTAAAAAGTTAGTTATATTCTAATAACTTCTATTAATTTGAATGTTTAAATTAAAAAAAATTAGCACAATCCCTACAATGAATTCGAATTAACATTTGTATCTTTAAGGTAATAGGAAACCAAATGTATCTTATCGAGTTTTTCCTTTTGTTTTCCACTCCATAAGTTTGTATTTACAAGTTTATTACTGTTGCCAATTGTTATTTTGTAGTGAGCGTGTTTAAATGTACATATTCTGATAAGATATAAGAAGACAGTTTGGTTTTCAAGAAATATAAAACCTAAGTATGCGAAATAATAATAATAACAACATCGACAATTTAATAGTAACTTTTTTTATGCCTTACTTTTAATTTCTACTTATACGGAATTCCAATATGTAGCTTTTTACGAGAAAAAAATAACGTTAACAAAAATTAAATACTCAAAATTTGGAATACAAAATTGCTTACAATATTGGTTTTGCTTGATATAAGTATTTACCATAGCAATATTAAAAAGAGTAAATAATATTTAAGTACTAAGGTGCTTATTTCTTTAGAATAAAAAACTATTTTTATGAATTAAATTATTTTTGTTAACTTTTTAAAGAAATACCATTATGAAAATAATTAGAAAAGTTTTGTTTAAGAAAATATTAAATAATTGTAAATCCTTTGCTTATAGTTCTGTATTAAAACTATTGTCTCGACTGTGACAAATCTTTCATAAATGTTACGTAAGGAAAGATATTTCATATCCAATGAATGGTAATATGAAATCTATCTGGTGGGTTTTCTATCTTACGCACATCAAGATAGTAATTAAGTTCTACAAAAATATTCCAAATGCTTAGAGATTCATGTAGAAGAATAGCTTCAAAATTACTTTAAAATCTCCAAAACGCTTAATGCGAAAATTTGAAATTTTTTTTTTGAATTGATGTTTATACATAAATTATGATTCTACAATAATCTATTGTTAAAAAATGCAGTTTTTTTAAAAGTCTTTTAAATTATCAAAAAATTTAGAAGATACTTTTTTAAAAAAAATTCTTGATAAGACAAGTGTAGCATAGAAGCAAGCATGGATGACAAATAATGACATATCTTAATGGAATTATCTCAAGAAGAAATTATTAAAAATATTTTCTCAAATCCTACCTTAAAATTTTCCCAAAATATATCCAGTTCTTGATCCTTCAATACAGAAATAATCTCCGAGTCATTCAATAACGAAAGGTTTTCGACATCATTCAGTAAATGATCTAGTACCGGAATACTGGAAACAGCCACAATAAGGCAAGAGAGTGCAGCTAGTAGTTTCATTATTAATCTAAAAAATTTTCTTTTTGAAATACATCTTTTATAAATAATAGCAAAATAGTAAATTTTGAGTCTATAATAGCTTAAATTATAAGATAATTTTGAATTTATTAAAAAAAACTTTTGCAAGAAATTTCATATTACATATAAATATCACGAATAAAGAAATGATTCTGACTTGATTAGTTAGAAAAAAAATTACAATTAATTCCCACAGCATAGAATTTATTTAAGTTGTTTGTAATATAACAGCTTAAAATATATCTGTAAAAATATAAATATTCATTATTAGCTTTAACTTTCTTTTAGTTGCATTTATATACGTAAAGGTATTGTTAAGATTTAATTATTACTAAGAAATATCCGAGATAATTGGATAAATTTCTTCTGCATATTAAATAATCCTTATTAACATAATATAAATTATGGCTATTGATATTGACTCGTTTGGTTTCAGGAAGAACGTAGACTGAAGTAACCCGCATTATGCAGAAGATAATTCTATTGAGTGCTATAATGTCGGCCTCGAAAGGTCAAGAAACTTTTAGAGGAGGTGACTACGTAGAGAAGAATAATAAATGAAAATTTAGTTTCAGTCTCGATTGATTTTAGTAATAATTAAAATTTTACGATACCCCGGAATAGTAATTAAAACTTTACAATATTGCTGGTTATTTCAATCAACGGCTTCCTCGCCTATCCAGTGCAATGCTGTTGCGAGAATAATTTTTGAATCTTAAAAAAAAAAAAAAAAAAAAAAAAAAAAAAAAAAAATAAACGACTATATTATTATTAAATTTATAACATTTTCTTGTATTTCAACTTATCATCTTTCTGGTTTTCAAATACCAATTACCAGGACATTTAATATTCCTAAATTACATTTTCGAATAGTTTTTCTCCTGGGTTAATTTTACATTTGAGCTTAAATTAATAAAAATATTGTTACTAGATTGCTCCATCTCAAATGACGTGTTCAATGTCAGACTATAAATAGTCAAAAGAAAAAAAAAGTCAGGGAAAGAAAATTATATTATTTGGATCTACGAATATACAAATTTCAATGCCAAAATTATTATATGCATGAAGCAGATCCCTCTCTTTTCGTGTCCAAATCTTTGGATTAACATAAAAATTCTAACTTATCTATCATTACTTTTTATATATTTGGATCCGAATCAGTGCCAAATTTTTACACTGGATCCTACTATTCGTCCATGCATTGGTGATTATTTTTCACAAACATCGAATCATCTAATCCTGCTTCTTATCAACATGAGAGTACGTCTATTTTTAATGACCTCATCTCCAATCTCTTTCCTACAACTAACTCAATACACTTTTCGCAATTTATAAATATAATCTCATCAATCTTATTGACTACAATTCAATATTTATATAATAATTTACGTAACTCATATTCTATTTCCTAGTAGAGGTTGTCAAATCAAATGACATCATATGAAAGTTCCCAAGTGTTAGTTAAAGGCAAATACGCAAAAGAATCCCGATATAGTTTTATTGAAAATAATATGTTGAAGCTTAATAAGATCCCAAGAAGTCTGACTGAATTAAAATAATCTAATATTCATACCTATGAAACCATGACTCACAGAATTTACTATGATCGGAATGCATAAACTGTTATTTCGAAAATGTGTTTATATTACCAGTTTTCCAACAAATAGTAGTTGCAGTTGATAGTGCAGAAAATACATGAATGATGCAGAAAAATAAATTAAAAATCATTCCACTTCGTAAAATATAGAAATAAAATTTTAAAACTGAAATTTCAGAAATATAAAATTAGCTTAAAGTAATAGATTATTCAGTTGTCCTAGATGTTCACTAGCAGCAGGAAAAATGAACATTGCGACATTTTGATAGGAAAGCCGAAAAGAGAATGTTTACAAAAACATTACAATGACTTTTAAATGACATTGAGTTGTTAAAGCATTAAATATCTTAAGCTCCACATATCCAGAAAATAATAAAAAATATGCATCCCTTAACTTATTTAAAAACTTTTCTCTTAAGTTGAATTATGTACTATAAATAAACGAAATATATAGTTATTTTACATATCCGAAAAGATTGCAATTAAAAATTAGCAGAATTCAGAATTCTTAAGTAAATTGTGAAAATTATTTTGTAAATTGTAACAAGACTGTATCCTAAAGATTCGGCAACTACAATTAATATCAAACCAACACTTCGGAATCGAATTGTGACAAAAAAAAAAAAAGCAGGAATACCTGTTGTGAGGGCCAAAACTGCACCAAAATGTGAAGATACTATTTTGTCTCTCAGTTTATATATAAGTACCGTCACCTTTATCAGGTCATCCAAAAAACATTTCTATTTTTATCAATCAATCATGAGATCGTTTAACTGCCACATGTTTGAATTACAGCGCGTGAACCTATGTTATCTTGTGATGTGAAAGATCCTATTTGTGTCAAAAATTTCTCAATCTTCTGTTTTGTTCATAATAATCAAGTGTGCATAAAAAGTATAATAAAATACCAATTATAGTTATTGCCTTACTTCCTTTTAAACTGAATTTTCTTAATTGTAAATTGTATTATAATTTAACTTTAAAGAGAGAAAGAGAGAGAGAGAGAGAGAGAGAGAGAGAGAGAGAGAGATCTTATTCACATTAAATACATAAATCAAGTTTTAAATGGAAAATAAAATACTGAGATTCTAAATAACATATTATGAATTTTTTAATAATTGGTCTTAAATTCATGTGTGATCCAAGATTGTATTAAGGAATTATTATAATTTTAGTAATTAAATGTTGTCTTATCATGATTGAAAATTGTAAGTAAGCATATAAAAAGCATATATACTATTTTAATTCAATTATTGATCATCATATTCGAAACAGTTATTAAAACAGATAACAAGAAAATGCTAAGCTATAAAGGTTAACATTTAATATTAATCCAATGAAAAAGCAGAAATCTGATTGAAAAAGAAATTTTACTTAGTTTGATTAACATTATTTAAGTTAATTACTTATAAAAGATTCTGATAGAATCACTAAAACAATACATATCTCTTTCTTCCTATAATACATGGTCGAATTTAGTTCATTAATTACATTTTAAGAGCACTTTAAGCGGCAACAAATTTTAAACGGTTTAAAATCTTTTATACATATATGATAACAAAAGGTTTAGTAACTAATATACAATCAAACTCAATCTTTAGTTTAATTGGAAGCATCCTAGTCCTTTATCCGAAAAGGAAGTCATTTAATATTAATTAAAGAGAGTATATCTTGTATACGCTCGGGAGTTAAAAGCGAATAAGCTATTTAATACTTAATTATACATGATACTGGCTTTGTTTGGATTAAAGTCGCTCTGGGAGAAAGACAAAGTCAGAACCGAATGAAAGCTATTGGAATTATCTAAATTGTTGGAATTAACATGGAATCTATTTGGAATCATTGGTGACAAACCTGCATAATTGATGAGTTCTGGAAAATATCGAAAGAAGATTTCCAAACAAATGACACTAAGAATTTTATGAAAGACTTCTATCACAGATAGCAGGACGCAGATTTATAGTTCAGAAACAAGTGTGTGAGATAGAACACTTAAAAAAGTTGTCTTTATATATTAAATATTGAAAAAACGGTCTTGAAATTATTATAAAAATATCTAAATACTCTCTGTAGTGCAAAAATAGTGTAGTTTTGACATTCCAGTTCAGATAATTACAAATTCACTTATGAAATCACATTGAAAGAGATTTAAGAATTTCATATTTTATTATGAAACATTCTGGAAGGTAATTTTTTCATTGTTTAATGATTCCTGAATATGGTATAAAGATAATGTGTTATAATGTTTCTTTTCAACAAATTCTCGATCATCATTTCACGTAAGTAATCTTATGAAATAGTTAAGTAATATATATTATTTTTGACTGTATATAATAAATGTGTTAGGTCTTCTCAATCAATACGTAAGTTTTCAAAAATTGAAATGATACATTAAGAGTAGTATCCCATACAGAATTCATTAAAATATGGTATTTTTAAAACAAATAATTAAAGAATTTGCACACAGGGCTGGATTCAATGTCTTAAGACAAGCTGTTTTGCGAAAACTAAATTTGTAGGATAATTGTTAAGTATATAAAAAAAACCTGATATGCTATTACTGTCTTAAATAAAAGAAATATTAATATTTGTTGTAGACATTATTATATATTATTGAGGAGAATTATTATTCAATATAAATATTCCTAGCTGCAGTTATTTAGAATTTCAATGTGGAATTCTGGTTTCTTTAATTGTTCTCATTCAATATATATACATATAATAAAAACATTTGTTTTTTGACTTAATAAATATCAAATAATTCAACTGTATAATACGTTGTTTTGTATTTCCTATGTAAAACAGGTCATAAAATATTTTTTTTCTTGTTTTGTAACATTCTAAAAAGTAACTAAAATTAATTTACGTTTGGGACTTAAAGAAACTAAAATTTACTGGCATAAATACTAATATATCCAGCATTTAAAATAAGAATAAATAACCCTCCCCCTTTCAAATAAAAATTGCAATAATACATGATCGAGATACATAAAATTTGAATTCTGACGAATAATTACAGAATGTTACTAAAAACCCTGTATTATACTTAACTAATTTAATTAATTTTTCATCTTTCAGTAAAATTTCATTTGTAAGAAAAAAGATAAAGATATACATACATACATACATACATATACAGTGAAATCTCTCTATAACGATATTTTGGGGGCCAAAATAACGTATATACTTCTAAAGAGAATTATCGTTATAGAGGGAATAAAAAAATTTTGTTCTTTCTATCAAGTGGCGTCACTGTAATTGCTGTAATTTAGCATCCCCTCACATTCACGTAAATAATATGTATAAAATGGAGTGAGAATAACATGTTTACAGTACTCAGTAATTTTTACAAACCTCAAGACTCCATAGCCTACAAATGGCTATCGCATGTTTAAATAATACATTTTTAATGTACTAACTAGTAAAACCCCAGAAAGGTTTCTATGAAATATATTAGATAGTGTAAATAAATGAAAATACATACCTATTATAAATATTCATTCTTTATTTGGAATTAATTCTGTGAAAAGAAATCAGATTTTTTTTTTGCATTGTCAAGAGACAATATCATGTAAAAAGAACGAAGAGCATCTGAAGAATTTAGATGCTCCTCTGGTACATTAGGTAAACTAGAAATAAAGTTATGAAGAGCATCAATTGAGTACACTGCTTCTCCAGGAGATACGTTTGGCTTTTCCGTAGTAGAATGATCTTTTTCATTCACATCATCATCTTCTGACTCTTCTTCTTCAGCGTTATCACTTCTTATTTCAGAATGAATGTCTTCATCTGTAGGTTACGAAGAGATCTGTACTTCATCATCGAAATTTAAATAATCATGAACAGATATTTCAAATTTTTTTCCAGTTTTATCATCGTAATCGGTCAAGGAATTTTGATAATGTTTTTTTCCTCAGAATATCCACAAGAAGTATCACTTTGACACTCTTTGTCAGTTTGAATGAAGCCAGCTATTTTCCAACTATTAGATATTGATTGTTGCTTCATATCCCAATAACTCCCAGCAAACCATTCACATGCATGTTTTACAGTAATTGGCACTATGTGCTTTTGATATATATTGAAAATCATTTTATCCACTAATTGTTTTCTGTAATACTATTTGAAGCATTTTATAATGCCCATATCGAGGGGCTGTTGAGCTGCAGTAGTGTTTGGTGGAAAAAAGTAAACTTCTACACTTTGAAATTTTGGAATGGATTTATGTGAAGAGCTGTTGCCAATTACACCAGCTCTAGACATTATTAACAGTTATAGACATTATCAACGGAATATTTTTCAAAAAGTGTTAACATTTCTCTCTGACGCCAGGTGCATTTGTCATCTAGCGGCTCTGATTTTTCTTCACCATGTAGCCCATGGATAGATATCCAATGTTGGTCTCGAAACCTTGTTAGCCATCTATTGCTAGCTTTGAAATCTGGGTTTCCCATCATACATGCAAACTTTCTGGCTTGTTAGCAAATAAATGACCCAATTACAAGTACATTCAAAGTCTATTTTTCTCTAAACCATTTCAACATGGTAGCATCTATTTCGTCATGTAAAGCTGTCTTTAGCCTCTTTCTTTGTGGATCGATATCATTAGAGTTGAAAATGTTTCTTTAAAAAATTTTCAATAGTCGTTTGTGAAAATCCGTACTTTTTACAGATCTCAGTTTGCATTATACCTTTATCAATATTTCTTATGATGTTGGATGATGTTTCACTTCGATGGATATTTGTTTTCTTGGAGCCATTTTTATCAATCTTCACCAAACAAACTTCAAAATAAACGCAAAACTAATGAATAAATTAATGAAAATCTTCTAGCATAGTGCGAGAATAATTCCCAATTTGAATTACAGTAATTGACACAATTTATGGAAGGTGAAAATTCTTATGGTACTCAAATGTAGACAAAATAACGTAACATAATGTTTACTTTTAAACTCTTCAAGGCTTTATATATCACTTCCAGTGAAAGGCATCCTCGATGATTTCTCAAAGAGAGGGGAGGAGTGATGGGAGTAAGGTTCAACTAAGGTTGTGTTTGCCAGGAAATGTAAACTTTCATGAAGTTTTTTGACAGAGAGTGTAACTTGAGAACCCAAACCAACGATCCAACCACATTTTACTTAGACTTTCTTTGTATACCGTTTAATTCGCAGACATCAGTTGGCCTTTGAAAAAAAAATCGTAATAGAGGGAATTATTGTGATTGAAGAGAGATATTACCATTGTTGTAGAGAGAATTATCGTTGTAAAGAATACCGTATTACAGAGAGAATTATCGTTTTAGAGGATATCGTTGTAGCGACATTCTACTGTGTATATATATATATATATATATATATATATATATATATATATAAAGATATATATATATATATATAAACATACATACATAAACACATATCTTTATACACATAGCAAACAAGGGATATATATATTTCCTCATAATCATTAGTGATTGACTGAATAGTTGAATCTTTGTATTTAAAAGTGTCAACAATTATTCTTTATTTGCTCATAATGAATCTCAGACGATGTGTATTTAAAAAAGTTATTTCATGTTTTGAAAAATGTACTTGTTTATCAAAATCTTCTTACATAAAAATATTCAATAGATTCAGGAATATAATACATGATTGTGTTCCCTATTGACATAATATAGTTTTGTTGCTCAAAATTATATTTATTGGCATTTTTACACGCAGTGTGTCTCCTATAAATAGTATCATAGAAAAATACTTTTTCATTATAGGACAATTAAGTATGCAGCTTAAATACAATAATATTTTAAACTTACTATGCAGCAAAAATAACCGTATTCTATTTTTAAATCTCCTGAACTAATAATACACTTTCGGAATTACAGAGAATCTTTATTCTGTCCTGTATAAATCACCAATTTTTTTTAAAAATATATATTTATTTTCAAGAAACACATATGTTAAAAGGAATTATTTTTTTTAAAATTAAATTACTAAGAAGGACTTTTCTTATCCGCTGTAAATAACAATAATGCATCCAACAATAATGTAAATAATGTATCCACTAGTAATAACAATAAAGTTTTGTGTTTTAATACGTATAGTAAGGAGAAAACTCTAATTTACAGATTTTTTTTCCATGCAAATATAAATGAATTACGGATTCAAAACAGTCGAGAGAAAGATCACTGGTCATCAGAATCTTTATCTTTGTCATTAGGTGTAAGCAAAATGTGCTCAAAAATTTATCTTATTCACTTAGTTATATATAAGAAGTAATTACTTACAAAGGAAACACAATTTTATCTGTCACGTTCAAAAGTAATCTTGTATTCTATGATTTTTTATTTAAAAAATATATTTCCTTTCATATTAAGTTTACTTTTAATTTTCTGTTATTTTGTTTTACTTTAGATGTTTTATCACACAAAATTTCTTTAATTCTGCTTTTTAATTCCTAAATTGTTACCTTCATTTTGTCTGCGTCTTCGTAGAAAGAGTACTTCAACGAAAACTACCTATATATTTAATGACAAATCTATCCATAATTTAGAATATTATGTTAGCAAGAATAAGGTGTTTTATAGTAGAAAACCATAGAAATATATATGAATCAAAATTTTATGCAGTAAACGCATGAATGCGAACAGATTGCTAGATACATCATAAAGTCATATACTAACAATCATATATTTTCACATAACTAGCTTACTTTTACTTTGAAGACACTCTGCTGTGACTCTTCATATTCAATTAAATTCTTCAAAACTACACTGTCTAACTTATCACAAAAAGAAATCGTTGCAATGTAACGAAAAATCTGACTGAAAAAATCATTAAAATACTATCACAAGCAAAATTTTGAAAAAAGTATGTTTGATTTTAAATACGATGGTGTTTGTAAGATCATGGCTAAATATACTATATATATATATATATATATATATATATATATA
>BMAW01041403.1:412053-422751 GCA_019974015.1 Nephila pilipes | reverse complement strand
TATATATATATATATATATATATATATATATATAAATGTGTGTGTAGGTGATATCTGATGGACGAGACACCTCCTTGTGCTACGGAATCTAGGGGTCTTTCTCTCATCGGGTTCCGTGATGAATGCGACTTTTTTTTTTTCTGAAGAGGTGGTTTTGGTATATATTCATATTTATTAGCTAGGGATAGAAGTGTTGCTATGTACAAAGTTTCTATTTACATAATTACATCTATTTAGTGAACTAATTCCTCAAACAATTGTTGATGGCGACCTATATTAGCGACATAATATCGAGAAGTTTTGGACGCACTCGGGCGTTTGGAGTAATACCGTTCTGTTAGCTGCATCAAAATTATGAAGAACAGCGGGCGGAAAAGAGAGGAGAAGAGAGCGAGGGCTATGCGCTTCTCGGTTTTGTTCAATAATAGGAGCGCTGAGCTATCACATGACCCAGATTCGTGGTACCATCGATTGAGGATATGAGGAACTAATTTTACTATATCATTGAAAATGCAATTAATAAATTGATAATTATCTAGAAAATCCTATATGTTTCCCAATTATTATTGATAAATATATATGGACGTGGTAGTTTAGTGGTCATGGTCATAGATTCACGGCCGGCGTTGTTTTCGTCGATCCGTGGATTCGAACCCTAATGCTACATACGATCCGTCGCGTAGCAAGGCTGATGATCGTTAAGTCCAGTCAAGATCAAGATCTCTTTTTGACGTGGTGTGGAAGTTTGGAGATAAAGGGGCTAGCTCAGGTGTCATCCTCATAACTAAATTGCGGCTCAAAATTATAAGGTTCGTCAACAATAGCCTTGTGTTGCTTCTAGTGCGACGTTAATAAACAATCCCACAATCTCATTGATAAATTATTTCAAAGAAAATTGTTTTTAAGACATAGAAATCGAGGGAAAATATTTTTTTTTTCAATTTAAAATTCTATTTAAAATAACGTTATCATTTTTTTTTTTAATTTTTCATTCCTTGAACATTGTGAAAGTACAGCGACGTGTTGATCGTTTCTGAGAGCTTTTGCGCAAATAAATTTTATTAATAACTGAGCAAATTTATTAGGAGGAACTTTTTAGTATATCTTTCAAAGAACAATTACTGATTATAATTAGCAAATGTAAATTATTTATCTGCTCGTAGAATTTTAGCAATTGACATGCTTTTAAAGTGACATAAATATTTTTTATCTTTATGTCCAAATATGGTTTAACAAAATCAAAAACCATAATTCCATCGTGCAACTCTATTCTGTAGCGAAATTATTACAGTGATAAAGACCTAAAATTTGATTTATATATATATATATATATATATATGTATGTATGTATGTATGCTCATATAATTGATAAACGCTATACTACGTGTTCTGACCTATTTACGAATTGATCACAAATAAAATTAATGCAAAACGTTTGTAAAAGCGTGAGAAAATATTTTTTTCGTTTAAAATTCTATTTCTTGGCACTATTAGTTCAGAATTTTTTTAGTCTTGAACAATATAAAAGAACAATGACGTGTCTAATTATAATTTTTTAAATTATTAGACAAATTTTATATAATAAGGAAAATTTTAAAATGTCTTAAAAACTGCAAGCAAAAGCTACAAAAACTTATTCTATGAACGATTGCTAATATTAAATAGTAATTGATGTAAATTAACTGTGTAGAATTTAAACATAGCTGCTAAAATGTTTATGGAAAGTTTTAATCAGTTAGTATGTTTAAAATTATATTTATCGTAATCTCCAAGCATGTTTTATATTTAAATATTTAATCCCTACATTGTCTTATTGTGGAACTAAATTAATGCACTGTTAAAATTCTATATTTGAAGTATATTATGCATAATTGGTACTATTTATTTAGTATAAGAGTCTAAATTTTATAAAAAAAATGAATAGCTTTTGAAGTCTAATAAAACAATCACACATTTACGTAATACTATGTTGTTTCCCTTTATTTTTCAATTTTCAGCAAACAGAATTGTTTTCTAGCTAATAGATGATAATTGGCACCTGACAACGACATGCAAAATTTTATGCCTAATTCGTAATCCGAAAAATAATTTCGCATTGCTTCCCTCAACTTTCGACTTAAAAAACTGTTATATGATGTAACTGCAATTGTCATGTGTTGCGGCCTGATTATGGAAACCATAAATAAGATAGTAAGACTAGCTCCACTATTTCAGCTCACATTTCAAAGTAATCTTTGAGATAAAAAACGACATATGATCCAACGCTTACAAAATATTTTCGCTGACACTTACAAAACATTTAAAATGTGTAAATTGAATAAAATTACAAGTATTATCTGTTGTTGCTGTCAAGTACTTTAATAAAATTAATATTAGCAAATTATGCTGCTACAAGTGTAGAGCAAACAATTCTTACATAGTATGTTTCCGTATAATTTTTTTAAATAATAACTTTAAGTACTTTAAAGGAACGTGCATTTAAATCAAATTAAAATTTTGGTTCAAAATTCAATTATTTCATAATTCACGTGCTTATTACTGCTATCGCATTTCGTGGTGTATATTTGATTTATTTTATTTTCAATTCTTAGCAACCTGAAATTATGAAACGTTTTCATTTGAAGAAAAATAAGACTACAAAAGCATGCTTTAAGTAACAATAAATGTTTATTTAGTACAATGAGCCTTCTGATCATATTTTATTTCTATTGAAATTGCTTGATTTTAAAATGAATTCTATTTCAAATATTTCTGAAAATGGTTATCTGCTTATTTCTTTCTTAAAACAACTATTGGTATTATAATAAAATCAATAAAATACTTATTTCAACAGAAATTAAGTATAAACAAAAATTTTAGCTGACGAATTTTTCATTTCTGTTAATTTGGAATATGGCTTATTAAACAATGTGTTGCTACATTAAAAAGTGTGGAACTTAATGCCCATCATCATATCTTTAGCGATTATTTAAACTTTAATTTCTAATATTTAATAAGACAATTATTTAAGTATTCTATTATCATTAAGTATTTCAACGAGGAAAAATGATTAATTAATTTTAAAGTAAACTTTGAATCTATTTTGCGAAATGTAAATAAATGTGAATGAAATAGAATAAATATTTGTTTAAGGTAGGTCAATTCTGTTATTATTCAATTTTTGTTTATTTACTTCTTAGCTAATCAACAATTGAGTTCATAATGTTATCAAATTTAGTTTTATTTTCACTGACCTTTGAAAACTATTACTACTAATTATTTTTCTTTAATTAATCATATTTAATAAGCACATACGTAATTGTTTCATATCTATCATAATTTTATTGCTGTATAAAAATATGATAGATATGAAACAGTTACAAAGAATAATTCAAAATTAAAATTAAATACAGTTTAGTTTTAAATTATTATAAACAATTTTTAATTAAGATTTTTCCAAGTTAATTAATTTACAATACCACTTTTAAGTAATTTATAATTTAAATAGGATAGTTAATTATAGGATAAAAATATCATATTTGAAATATTTGGTTAATTTTTTAGTATAATCAATTTAATTTCCATTTTACAAAAAAATGTGAAGTTTATTTTTGAAAAATTAAAATTTTGCTCCAAAATTTATTCTAAAAAGAGTTTTAAATAAAATTTTATAATTAATTTTATAAAATATCTTAAAATATGACTAGTGTAAGCATTTTTTTGTAATAAATAAATAATCCCTTTTCCTAGTTCTTAACATAGCCATTTTTTTCTACTTTTCAACATATCCATTTTTTTCTCACTTATTTCATAATCAATAAGAGTATACCTAATTGCCAGTTAATCAGTGAGTTGATACCGAAATAAATTATTTAAATGTAAAGATTTTTCTAAATAAGCGTAAATGTTTATTTGTTGACAATATTATATTAAAATGAATACCATGTAATTAAATTCTAATTTAAAAATAATGATACGTAATTTAATAATATAATTTTTAATTAGAACAAATTATAATAAAAATAAAGGAACAATATATATATTTACAACAAATATTTTTTCCATTAAATTAACGAAATCCTGTTTCAAACAACTAACAAAACTTTAAAACTATTAACATGTCTTGAATAATCACAGTTCGTGATGAAAATAATCACATTTTAAACCATTGGATAGCTTGCTTTTGTAGCAATACCACACTGGTTACCATTGTTTCTGGTCATCTTAATGTATCCTTTAATTCCCCAGGTTGTTCCCCAACTGAAAAATAAAGAGCAAAACTTATAATGGATGTTTGATGTAAGATAATATTTGTTAGTGATTTAATATTCTTCCACATATGATTAAAAATAAGTAAAATTAGTTGCATTTTTAAACACATTAAAAGTTTGTAATATTGTAAATCGAAAGACACAATTTCTTTCAATTCAAGTTAAAATAACACAAGTAAGATAGAAAACAATTATTGCCACAAATAAAAATTTTTCTTAACTTAATGAAATTTGTTACATGAAAGGGTTGAATATATTAGTGTATTCATAGTTTTTGTGTTGTTTTATTTTGCAATAGTAATCTTATCAAATGTTTATTTTTTATGGTATGAATATAAAAGAGTTCATGTAAAATCTTTCTTAAAATTTATACGATCATCTATAAAAACGTGTATAGAATTGAAAATAATTAGCACTGTTTAGTTTAGTTTATATTAACGTCGCACTAGAAGCAACACGAGGGCTATTGGCGACGGACCTCGTAATTTTGAACCACGGTCAAGTGACGAGGACGACACCTGAGCTGGCACCCCCCTCTCCTAACATCCACACCACGCCAACAGGAGAACTTTGGGCCCCGAACAGATTTAACGTGCATCAGCCCCGGCTACACGGCGGGTCTTTGGCGGCCAAGGATCGAACCCACGACTGAACGAAAACCGCCAGCTGCGAGTCCACGACCTTGACCACTAGGCTACCACGGCCCCATAATTAGCACTGCAAAAAACTGGATATAAAAGATAAAACTACTAAAACGCACTCAATAAAATATGTTCTGTAATTTACAAAAAAATATTGAGAGAAAAAATGAAACAAAATTATATAGAAATTTGTCATATATGATTCGAAGTGAATCTGAAAACATATTTACCAATATAAGGAGAAACGCTTGAAAATTAAATTTATTCCCTATATTACAACTAAATTGTTACTGAGTTAAAACATCTGTTAAGGAGATCGTAATTATAATTCATAAATAAACTATATCGCATACCTGTTCTTTACCAGCCAATAATCGGATCCGTCTTCAGTACCATAGCCTACTGCTAAGACAGCATGGTCGAGCTCATCTGTGCTGCATTCAGGTTCGTCGTATATACCATCTCTGTAAGATAATGGTGTCATTAATGCAGGAATCCTTTACATAAATTGCCCAAAGAAAGCTTGAAATTGCTTTAAAAGGATATAGTATCAATCCTACTCATATACATTATTATATATACTTATATAAATTAGTACTTTTTTACTACGGGTTAAAAATTTTCTTTTGGGTAACAATGGATCAGATCGCTTAAACGAAAATTCTGAATTTGGTTCGATCGAAAACAAAAACTTTAAACTTAGCCCTATACATATAAAATACTTAAATAAAAGAAATGGCTTACATTTTGCTTTAAAATGTTGAAAGAAATGAAAAACATTCTATAACGTTTTTAATTTTTTTATGGTCCTTGACAAAAAGAATATAGTAAAAACTTGAATAGATGTTATGATTAGGTTAAGCCTTTTAGTAGACCATTAACACGTACATTAATTTAACAAAAGCATCATTTAAGCAATAATGCTTTAATCTATAAAAGCCATTTTTTATTATTAAATGATTAGGTTAAATTTAATAAGAGGGGTGCCATTTTTTTGACTATGAAAACACTTCAAATTTATGGGATGAATTTTAGAAATGTACATTTTATTAAGTTGAGTAAATTTATAATTTCATCTTTGAAAGGACTAAGAATATTCTAGGACTAAAAATAATCAATTTACTGGCGTGTTGTACTAATTATAACATGTTGTTTAATGTAACTTTAATGATACCATTAATTTTAATATTACCTTTGGACCGTACGATGCACTCCAATTTTAATTCAATTTTTCTAAGTAAATAAGTGAGTCTTATGGTACATGAAAAAGTACATATAGTATTATCTCTCTGATATTCAATATACTGATATCCGGATTATGATTAAAATAAATTGAACTACCGCACAAAATGGAGGCATATCTCTTTTGACGTGATTAATTATTATATGATTTAAAATGATAATTGAAATGGTGACCAATATACATTCATTTCAACATGAATGAAAGAAATTCTTGTGAAATAAGATAATATTTGGAAAATGGAATAAAAGCGTTTTGTATTGGATGAATTTATAGCAGTTCTTATAATGTATAAATAAGATACGAGTTATATTTGAATATTTTATCAATAATCATTGACTTACATAGTCTTAATTAGATTGATTTTAAAATCCCATACTATTTTTGAAAGATGTAAACTATTATTAGGGAATTTAATAACAAAGGAATTAAAAAATTAACTAATCCATTAAAAGTATTTTAACGTTTTCAGGGATGCGCTGAATATCTAATAATGTTATATGCGATAATTTAAGTCAAATGACCTGCTTTATGTCTTAATATTCTTTCTAATATTTCAAGGTTAAAGACATTTTTATAAAAAAAACCCCTTTTCTTTGTAACAAACGACCATTGAAAATAATTGATTAGTTATAGAGATTTTGTTAGAAAATTTATATTAAATTGAAATGTGGTGTTTATAATGTGCAAGCCGAGGATTTAGGAGTAATATTAATTTTATTTCACATATGGTGTCTCATTAAAAATAATGAATGTCATGATATAGACAGAGCATTTATTATTTCTAGCTATTTTTAGGCTGTCTTCACCTAATATTAAAAAATAGGACATAAAAACTATATGTTTTTTTCATATTGAGAAATGCTTCCAACATTAATACGAGGCATGTTTTTTAAGTAAGTACCGTTTTGAAATTAAAAAAAAGACGTGCAAAGATATCGCAATAATTTTATTTTTACATGAAAGCCTGTACCTTAACTACTTTTCTACATAATTTCCGTGAATATTGAGGCACTTGTCATAACGTGGCACCAGTTTTTGAATACCCTCCTCATAAAATTCTGCCGCCTGACTTGTTAACCACTGTATCACAAATGTTTTGACTTCGTTATCGTCTTGAAGACGCTGACCGCCCAGGTGTTTCTTCAAGTGCAGGAACAAATGGTAGTCGCTGGGCGCCAGATCAAGGCTGTATGGAGGATGATCTAGAGTTTCCCATTTAAAAGATTTGATGAGATCTTTGGTCCGATTAGCCACATGTGTACGGGCATTGTCATGCAGCAAAACGATACCCTTACTCAACTTGCCACGTCTTTTGTTCTGGAATGCACGACGCAGATTGTTCAATGTCTCACAATAAGACGCTGCATTGATTGTCTCATTACGAGGCAGAAACTCCACTAGCAATACTCCTTTTCTGTCCCAAAAAACTGTGCACATGATTTTCCGGGCAGAAATTGTTTGCTTAAACTTCACTCTTTTGGGTGATGATGAATGTCGCCATTCCATGGATTGTTGTTTCGATTCTGGTGTGACGTAGGCCACCCATGTTTCGTCACCAGTAACAATTTGGTCTAAAAAATCTTCACCTTTATTGCGGTACCGCTCAAGGAAAGTCAATGCACTGCCTAAACGTTGGGTTTTGTGCAAATCCGTCAAAATTTTTGGAACCCAACGTGAACACAATTTCCGGTAATTCAAGTTCTCGGTCACAATGCGATACAAAACACTACGAGAACATTGAGGAAAGCAGTCGGACAAAGATGAAATTGTAAAGCGTCTGTTTTCTCTCACCTTTTCGTCCACTTTCTGCACCAAATCTTCATTAACGACCGAAGGACGCCCACTCCGTTCTTCATCATGCACATTTGTGCGGCCATCTTTAAATGCTCTCACCCATTTCCTTACCATTCCATCACTCATAATGTTTTGTCCGTAAACTTCACAGATCTCACGATGAATATCGATCGGTTTTACGCCTTTAGCACTAAGAAATCGTATAACAGCCCGTACTTCACAATCAGCGGGACTCACGATTGTCGGAGGCATCTTAAACACTCAGTAAACAACGTATACAATGAAGAATCAGACTGTAATGGCGTCAGTGCGTAGACAAGAGATGTAGGTAACCAACGAGCATGCGCGGAACGCCGACCGGAGCGCTGCGGTGGCGGAATCGCAAAACGGTACTTACTTAAAAAACATGCCTCGTATTACATTTTATTATTCAAAGCAATATGTATTGTACCCCATTATTTATATTTCACGCAATCTATATATTCTTGTATGAAATACATTCCATACTTCTCCTATATATATATATATATATATATATATATATATATATATATATATATATATATATATATATATAGTATAAAAATTCTTCAAGGGAAAATCTTTCCCTTAGGTTTAAATTGTCTTGAAACAACGTTACCTCTAAGAAGCCCTAAATTATATTTGAGTAAAAAAATTCTTAAAGCAATGCTTGAATATAACATAACTAGTATTCATAGAATTATATATTTTTTTAAATATTGCAAAGCACTTACAGAAATCAGTACAACATGTTAACAAAAGCTCTGACGGGGGTGATTTAAGACTTTCGGATATTTCTGCATCTACCTTTCAGCATTTTGAACTCAAATTATAGATCAGAATGATAATTGAAAGCACTGAATGTTACCATAGGTTCCGAGATAAAATTTGTGAATAATATGTGACCATGAAAATGAAAAATTTAATTACTGTTTCCAAAATGCAATGGAATTATTTATTTTTATCTTTAATCGAAATAACGTAATTGCTTACTGGTAGGTCTGGAAACTCTCGTGGCTAGCATCAATGGCAACTGAAATAGGTCCAATGGTTGCAACTGCTTGTTTCAGAGCTTCTTCATCCCCGCTGTGTATGTCAACATAACCTGTGATAGTTGCTCCAACATCAGATTTTTTAAAGTGGCAGGTTCCATCCTATAAATCAAAATATATATAGTAATAAACATAATTGTTTAACTTGTGACTTTCTCTGACAAATTACTTCTGCGTAAAACTTTTTTCTTATTTCTTGTTGTACGTTGTCAAAACTTTTAATTCCCGTTCACCTAATTCTTTTCAAATTATCTCATGTCTTTTTAATCAAAATAGGTTCTGAAGCAAGTTTAATTTTTTTTCTATATAATATCTACGCAGGATCCCACTAATTCTTGGTGCTCCCAAAATTGTTCAGATGAACTTATTTTCTAACCAGTATATTTAAATTTAATTACATAAAAGGAAATTCATAAGAATAATAAAAAAAAGATTATATGACCTTTTAATTAATCAAGCAGTTTTTAAGCCGGTCTAATCAGTCTAAAGGAAAATAAGATTCTAAGATTATAAACTAGTAAGATATTTGTTAATTTTAATTTTCTCTTTATCTCATCAATTAATAAAAAAATTCATATGAGTTCAATTCTAGTTTTTGTAAGAATTGAGGTAAAATATTTAAAATTAATTCTAAATTTTCAGATTTCTTGTGCCTTAATTCATTTTTAAAGTCCTAGTTGAATAAAAATACAGATGCTTAAAGTTTTCCAACACATTTTTTCAAAAAGGTAAAATAGAAATCAGAGTATTCTTCATGATATGGAATTCCAGTAAGAAAATGCTTTTATTTACTTGAGCTGTGTATGGATAAGAGGCTTCGGTATCAATGCCTTTGTTTTCCTTGATGTAATCGAAACCTTGGTCCATCCAACCTCCACCACATCCTTGGTTACCTTAGAAAATGAACAACAATTTAAATATTTATAAGTGTAAAAAATATTAATTTTCAAAAGCAGAAATCTTCCTTCATCTCTTTTAATCAATCTAATGTCAATAAAATTATGTATATATATATTTTTAATGTCTATTGTACATTGTGTGAGTTGGAAGGTTGGATCTTTAAAACTAGTGTAACCACGAATTTCTGTTCTAATCCAGAGACATAATTTAAAATTACTTTGCCCCCATTTTAGACATATTATCTAATTTTTCTTTATTTCTTTCTTTCTCAATTATCTTATTTTTCTTATTTACTAGTTCTTCATTTTGAATATAGTTTTGTGGCATTGGTATCGACTTTAACACATGTTTACGTTTATATAGGGCTATCTCATGTTAGTATTGAAAGAACGTTTACTCCATTTTAAAACAAAGAATTTAATTTGATTACTACAATAGGACAATCGCATAATATCACTAAATAAAACATACATAGAAATAAAAATATTAACAAAGGTCGGTTACATGTTCACCGTCAGCCTTGATGTCCCTTTCAGCTGAGAACTCATGTTCGTAAGAATAATAACAAGTTTGGAATATCGCCTGAATAGGATAGGTGATATTTAATGAGGATTTAGCTAACTGATGTGCGCTAGATTTTAATTTTATTTTGCTATATTTTATAATTTTTATTAGCTTATGTTATGTTTAATATAGACTTCTTTTTCACAGTATTAGTAAATATACACACAAGAACGCCCGCACACACTGATATATATATATATATATATATATATATATATATATATATATATATA
>BMAW01041403.1:387309-412043 GCA_019974015.1 Nephila pilipes | reverse complement strand
ATATATATATATATATATATATATATATATATATATATATATATATATATATATATATATATATATATATATATATATATATATATATATATATATATATATATATATATATATATATATAGAAAAGATCTATGAATGCAATTTTCAACCAACAATGCATTTGCGGAGAGCGAGCGGTGAACTATTAGACGGCGCTGTAGAGGAAAGCATAAAAAGCGAGTTTTTTTACACATTGTCATTGGTTTCCATTACAGGGCCTTCTAAGTTTTCACCACTTGCTCTCCGCCTTTGCACTGTAGGTTGAAAATTGTTTATTCGTAAGTTTTCTATTCCCATTTAAAATTTTTACCCACGAGTTTCAAAACACCCTGCATATATGATTTTAATTAATTATTATAATAATAATAAACTTCTAACCTCTCACATTCTTCCTTAATGAATTTTTAGAATGTTTTAAAATTATTTTTTCTTTATAAGTAAATACTGTTACAGATTTTAAGTAAACTGGAACAACTTATTCTATTTTAAGTTATCAGTAGACAAAAATAGATGTCTAATGTAATTATTTGTTTTGAGTAATATTTGATTGAATTGATACATGTTCTGCATGTATTTTCTACCCCGTGGCAATGAGGATAGTTGATCTTGGGTGAGGGCGGCGTTTTGAGCACTTGACCTTTGGGTCTGAACTAAACTAGTAAAGTCGCTTTTTGTAATGCTATGATCAACTAATCTAAAAGGAATTCTTCATAAGATTAGTTATTAAGGTGTTTCAATTTCTGTTGAGAGCTAGTTATTAAAGCATTTTCTTTTAATTTTAACTAACTTGAATGGAGCCGTCGCACATGTAAGAGCGTTTAACACAGAGGTATTTATACTCATTGATATAAATATAATTCAGTCTGTTTCAGATATGAAATGGTCATATTAGTTTCTTATACCTGAGAAAATTAAAAAGAAAGGATGTTTAAAAACCAATTTCTGCTTAGAATCTACTTTATATTTGAATATAAGAAACTTCTGACGCATTTTAAACTATCCTAGATTCGCTTTGATTGGAAGAGAGTATAGAATTACCTTCGGGTCCAGAGCAGTCAACAAGGTTTTGTTCACTAAGAGATACCAAGTCACCTGTCTTCTTCATGTGTTGACCTTCCAGAGAGCCAGTGGTAGAGAATGCCCAGCACGAACCACATTGTTGCTGAAAGAGCAAAAACTTCGTTATCATTTTCAATTTTTTTTTAAATTTTAGGTTTAAGCCAGCTTTAAAATATAAATATATATAAATAAAATAAACGAGAATCATGTCTTAATGAAAATTCCCGTACACTCCATAGTTAATTCTAGAAGTGATTCTCATAAAAGTAACTGACATGCTACTACTTAAAAATAGTCAATTTTTATAAAAAGGGTTTTACAGAACAATCATAAAGACATTTTGGATTAAAGATAAATAGGAATATTTCAATTACGTTGTTTAAAATTTTTCATTCATAAATTAACTAAATGGGGAACAGGGTATTTACTTTAAGTCCGATGAGAAGACTCTTCACAAAAAATGAGAACTCCTTTAATTATTCTTAGGATATTTTTAAAATTATTTTTTATTTATCTCGAAGTTTATTCTTAGTAGTTTATATTTGTAAGAAGAAATTATAGACTCTTTTTATGAATGAAAAACTTAATTCTGTAATTAGAATTTTTATTAGTTTTTTTTATGTTAGAGAGTTATATTTATGAATATTAACCACATTAAGGAGGTATGTACATTTATTAATATCAATTATATCATATACTTATTTATATCCAATAACAAAAGTTTTTAAAAACCTGCTACGAAAGAGCTAGTTCTTCAGTTATATCGGTAAGAATGTAATTCAGAAATATTATGTTTTTGGAACTTATAACGATAGAAAAATTCATTAGCTTAATTTTTTTCCTGATAAACACTATTTGATGGTATATAGGAAAATAAGAATCATATATCTTAAATAATATTTCCTAGCCTCTTTTTTGTGTCTCAAATAATAATTTTTTTCAAGGAATAATATTTATATTTTCCTATAATTTAAAAAATACATGCACACCTTTTATAAAGAGTTACATACCTCATTAAAAAGAGGAATTATATATTACATTTTTATTGCTTTCAGTTTCGTTGGAATTAAAACTTGAGTTAAATGTTAACTTTAATTTTTAAATAAGATAATTCTAATTTAGCAAATTTAAGTTCAAATACTATATTGTTACAATGTATTAATTGATTTCATCGTCCTTAAAAATTTTCAATTGGATAAGATGTCTCTTTTCTTATAACAGTAAGAAAAATTAAAAATAGCAGGTGAGAAATATTTAAATATTTCGTCAAATGCCATGTAATCGTTCTAATGAAAAACGTATATAGAAAAACATAAAAAACTGCGAAACATTTTCTTCTTTCAATATCTAAAATCAAAGAACAAGAGTGTATAAGAAATATTTTTGATTACACTTTTGAAAGCATGAGCATTATTTATTCATAAAATGTTATTCGAAACGCATTAACAAATATTTAAGTAAGTGTTATTTAATTTATATGTAAAACACGTCACATGTTTTCTTAAGTACAAGCATATAAACTTAATTTCTTAGATAATTTCATTCATTCATTTTAGATTAAAAAAAACATGTTTCTTTTTTGGCAAATGTTTTCTCTTAAACATTTTATTTACTGTATTGTATATTTGTTTATCATAGTAAGAAGAATAAATGATGCTTTTTATATTTAATGAACATAAGATAACACTATTATTAGCATTCGGGAAAATGAAGAAATACTAAAACAATCATTAGATATCAATTCAATCACTCTACGCGGTCACAGATTAATATGTTATGAAATGAAATTGAAAACAAGACGTTATTTCATAACAATGGATATTTTGTTTGCTTTATCTCATTTTTTCAAATAAATTTCCTCAGAACTCTTAAGCAAGAAAATTGTTTTTTATGTTATCTGCAAAGTGAAAAAGATTTTGGTTGTACCCTCTTCTCCGAAACTAAATAAATAAAAAAAACGAATTCACTCGGTACCAAAAGTTTCATTATTTTATTCCTAATTCCTTCATTTTTCTACCTTTTGAAATTAAAAAAAAAAGAAACTTTTCCTGAAAAGTACCTTAATACTGTAGTATTGATGTATAATGAATTTTTGATTTTTACATTTATATTTAAGTCTTTCGCTTATTAATTAATAGAAGTTAGAGTACATAATTTAATTCTTCTTTTCTCAAAATGTAATATTACTCTAATAAATCACATAATTTTATCTCTATTTAATAATTTATATTTCACTTATTCGAAATCTCTCTCCTCTCTCATAATATATACAAAAGTCATGTTAAATTAAATAGTCAAACTCAACTGGACAGTAAAGTAGTTATCAATACGGTTTTATCTATGAAATCATATGATTTTAATTACCTGATTCTTGACGGGAGTTACAAGGCCTTTGTCTCTCCAGTCAACTTTGTCGGGTATTTGAACATTGAAAAAAGGAACCCAACTACTGGCATTGCTCTTAAAGTTAGCTTCGCTCTTGTAACCATTGAAAATTCTCACGAATTCATCATGTGCCTATGAAAAAAGTTTTTGTTTTTTATTGTTACATTGTAAAGAAAAAAAAGGTTATAATGAAATAAAGTTACTTGTAAGTATATAGAATATGTTACAAAAATATAACGTATAATAATAATTACTCTTATTATGCTCATTGGCTGCTCAAACACGAAATATATTAAGAAGACTTCATTTTACACATGCTGTCAATCATGCCAAGTTGTGGGGATGAAATGAAAACTTTTTTCATGGAAATGTGTTTCACAGTTTTAGATAATAAATGTTTTTCTTAATAACTGAATGTACAAAAACAAAATCACACGATTCAAATTTCATATACTGAAATAAATGCAAAATGTAAGAAATGTTTGAAGAAAATTTAATTTTTGATGTAATTAGTAATATACATTTAAAAACTAATATATAGATTGTTTCGAAATGTTATTATTTCCGAGTACATGAAATAATGTCGAAACTCTGAAAAATATTTGAAAAAGGAACCAAATATAAACATTAAAATCGTATGGAAAGAAATTTTAATATAAGTACATGACATAACTTTAATAGTGAAAAATAGTAATTATAGCAAAAATGAATCTTTTATACGTATTAACCTGTTTCTGAAGTTGAAAAACGCTTAGACAGCTTTAAGTGGAGTAAAAAAATGAGTATAACAATGATGACAATTATATGAATGAAGCCTAATTCCCATATTTAGCATGTTAAGGAACATCCATATTTAACATAGCATTTCATAATTTCATTATGTCTCATACATATTTATATAATTAATTATTGTAAGATTTTAATTTATGATATTAAAACCCTTTATCTGTATTAAAATTAATGATGTGGTTGTATAAAATAATAAATGTTTATATTTTAAATGTTCAAATTAAATGATAGTTTTTAATTACGCTTAACTATAAAAGAATGATCCGTATGACTACAATTTTTATCAAAATTTTAATAATTGTAGAAAAATGTTTTTTTCTTCTCAAAATTTAGATCACATGTATTATTTTATCTCATGTAGTATATATGAAGTAGTTGGATATGCAGAAAAAAAAATTTTTTTGAAGAAAATAATCCTAAATTCTTACAAATACTTAATGGAGAAAGAAAGAAATTCGTTTAGAGGAGGACATAAGTTAAACGATACTAAGACAATGTAATTTTATTCGTAAAATGTTTTCATCTGATATTGATGTATCAAAATTAATACATTTAAAATTTTAAAAATTAAAATGAAATTACCTTTATATTAATATCAAATGTTAATTTATTTTGTGAATAAATGTTAATTCAAATGAACAATGTAAAACATTATTGTTCAAGCGATAACAACAATTTAAGGAATGACATTAAATTTTGAATATTCATTCTCAGTACATAAGTAAAATTAAAGTATGTCATATAGCAATATCCAACGCAAGTAAATGCAAAAAGAATTGCTTAAGAGAATGATTAAAATTTTCAATTAAAGAAAATACCGAAAATGTACCTCCGATTTCCGAAGCTGAATCATTAAAAGTAAATGTATTTTATAGTAGAAAAACATAAGTACATGAATATCTAAATTCCACGTAATGCACTTACAAATGCAAGTGCAAAGTGATGAAAAAATGTTCTCCTTTTCGAAAAAACCAATAAACTTTGAACATTTTCGTTAAATGTAAGAATGTATTTTGGAGAATTCTGTATTAATGCACAGAAATGCTTAAAATGCAGATATAATTAGAAAAAAAATCCTCGTATGTTTTTTTTAAATAAATCGTTTGTTTTGTGATGTTCTGCAGTATTTTAATATTAAAAGTGATAATTAAAAATTATAAAATTATAAGCAAAGGCAAAAATGCAGATACTTACCAAGTCGGAATATTCATTGATTCCCTTTCTATAAGAGTGAAGACCCATATCATATCTCAAGTTGTGTCGGATAACATCAGCAACTCTCTGTTCCCAAATAAGACGTCTGGCGACTTCTTCCTTTCCTTCATAGACTTTTCCGAAAGATTTCTGCAAGAAACGAACGCAAAATAGATTCCCATTTGCTCTCTCTTTCGTATCGCTTATCAGAGGAGTAAAGGAAGCTATTTCAATCCTATTTAACTAGCTGCAATTTGATTCCCTCTCAAAATAACTTAATTTTACGTAGAGATATAATATTTAAAGCTACATCGTTTGATAAATGTGAAAAATAGTTAAAAGCTTAAATCCATAATTAGTTTTGTAACATTACAAAAAGATTCCATTTATATGGAACAAATTATGGAAATAACTTGACAGCTCATTCTCTATTCGCAATTTTTAATAAGTGTAAAAATACCGTTAGTCCGATGCATTTGGAAGTTAGAAAATTTCTTTTTGTAAAATTTTATCATAGAAATAATTCCTTTAAGATTTATTTTATCTTTTATAAATTTCAATAACCGTTACAGAAAATAAGACCGTAGCACAGAATCAGAAAAGATTATTATAGAAGATACTATTTCTATGAATTTCTGGTATTGAGCCATATTTTTCAGATTCCAGGCTTTCATGTACATATATTTTATATTTTTATGCATGTAATATTATAAATCATATTATATAAATATAAAATCACTGAAACAAAAAGAGAAATATTTTGTATTTATTAAAAATAATAAGAAAAAACGTTACTCTTACAATTAAATTTTCCTATACATATTATTTAAAAACTAAGGTTTTTTAAATTTTGAAATAAATAAATAAATAAATAAAAACTCGTTTACACAATATTTAGCATGTAATAAATTATAAAACTAATATCTTATACTTTAATAGTTAATAGAGTGTATGAATTAGGGAAAAAATTCGATAATGTGCAAAATGCTGAAAACCACTTTTTAGAATAAGGTAAATCATCCTCCCCATTTAATTTGATAAATTGTATTCTTACTCTTAAGTCTATGAGTTAACTTTGTAAATAAATTGGAAGCATTTTCGCTAAATGTTAACTTGATGTGATTTTAATAAGACGTCACACAACATTAAAATGTAATATTCACAAAGTATTTGTTAGAATAGAAAATAAACATGATTTTTTAAAATAAAAATAAATTTGTTTTATCATACAAAATATATCTTTTTTTGTAAACTTTTAGAATCTTACCCTATTTTTTTTGGGATAATTGTATGTTCCATATATCACGAATACTCATAAAATTGTACTTTTCAGGAAGTAAAGAAATATCTTTTACGAGAGTTACCTGGACTGTTATGAGAATTAAACTGACACACCACTTATGCGTATTAATCATCGCGGCTATACAAGTACAAATTCCCTGTATTTATGCCTGATATATGAATCTAATTTTTATTCGAATGTGAAAGCATTTCCATTTACAATAATAATTTCTATGAGAAATAGATGGAAAGAACGTAACTATCTTGTGATATGCTCTTGTGTCTTATTTATTTCTTACTTTGGTATACCGTAATCATGCTTACCTTGAAGTTTTCCCAGTGCTCGTTCAGTTCTGGGTCGAACAGTAAGTGTTTCGATGCTGCTACAGCGAAAAGAGCAAACAAGGCAAGGTACTTCATGGTTCAACCTGCAAAACGCGTTGTTTAAAATTATTTTTTACTTAGCCACATAAACAAAATATGTTATTTCGCTTTCTGGTAGTTTTCTAAGCAGTAAAAACTCAACCGAGTTTCGTTATATCAATATAGCTGTCAATTTTTCTTATTTTCAAAATGAAAAGGTGGATATGTTCCATTATTTTCCAGCAGAAAACTGAATTTTTTTAAGAATAATTTTTGCAAAATAAATTTGTCTTTTTCATACTAATCAGACATCAGTATATCACAAATGTTAGAAGAAAATATTGTGTACATATTCAGAAGATCGCTTTAATTAAAACTGACGAATTTTTCCTGAAAAGTCATTACGCAGAGAAATTAATTCAATATTTTTCCGTATCTGCAATGAAATTTTTTACTTTTCTGATATATCTTATTATATGAATTAGAAATAGAAACTATATTAAATTATTGATTTTTTACCAACTTTATTAGAGCTCATAAAAAAGATTTTACAGTTTCTAAGGAAAATGTGAAAACGCGCAAAATTTGTTGATAAATTATATTTTGCTATAGATCTCTCATGTTTTAATTAAGATGAGAAATTCGGAATTCTGGAACAGTTGAATAGTTGAAATAACTGAGAGCAAAGGCAGTTGAGAGAATAGATGCCAAGAATTTAGAAATTTTTAAGTGAACAATAGTTTTAGCGATCCTTAAGATATTTAAAATTAATCTACAAGTATTTTGCACTTTGTTCAATATTACAGCTGCATAATTAAGTTATTATCCTGTTTATCAGACTGATTTAATAAGTTACAGCAACTGGTTCTTGGTGAACTTACCTCTTAGAAAATGTAAGAAGAAAGCATTATTCTGCTGTTAGAGCTTGTTTTGAGACGTAGAGATTTCCAAATGGAACAATATATTTTATTTTTATTTAATATAGACGATGCATTTTGAACAATGTATTTTGTAATTATACATACTCATAATATATATACTCATGACATATATGACACATGACATGATTATGCATACTCATGATTTGATTATAAATTTCAAAATATTTTTTGCTGAAAATTGTAAAGTTGTAATATAATCTAAATTTTGAATAAAAATAATTTTAAAATGAGCTGAATATAATTTTTTTACTATACGATTAAAATATAATTTCTGAAATAAAAATTGTCCTCTTTTAACAGATGAAAATAATTTTGTATTCTTTATATCATTAATCTTTCATAACTTTTAATTATTATTTTTTTTTTTTGGGTAAGGCTGTTATAATTTTTCAAAATCATTTAGATACAATGAAAGATACAATCGAAAGATTTCTGTATGAATCATGTAAATTTTCTAACTTTATATTCATCCAAAATTCGTAAACAGTTAGATGTAAGTTCATGTTGACATTATAGAATTACTAATCATCATTTGAGATAAAATATCCTCGAGAGTAAAAGGAAAAAAAAAAGTGACTTCACAAATTTGACAGAAATCGCTTATTAAATTAATATATATTCAATAATTGTTTGTGGTTTGATTTCTAACGACATTTAGAGGAATAGTATAGAAATGATAAGTATGATAACTTGTATCAAAACTTTTCAAAAAAGAATTAAAGTACAATCATTTACGGTTGCTAAAATATACAGTATTAAATTTGCAGAACTAAATCTACATTCTGTTCATTTAACATAATCTTATTTCTAAAAAGGTTTAACACAATATTACAAAACATTCTTAGCTTAAGTTGTTCTGATATTAAATATTTATTTTTCCAATATTTTTAATACAGAAAATTCTATAAATAGAATTAAAGATAATTTAACACTAAACATGTAATGTATAGACAAAACAATAGACATTAATTACATAAAATATATTTTCTAACATATTTGTGAAACATCGCTTATTATAAGATGTTTTGAAATGTTCCATAAATTCTAAAGTGACAATCGAATTTTTTTCGTAAGAAATAGCTTAAATAATATATAACACAGAGAACTGTAGGAAAAAAGGAAATTCTTAAAGAGTTTTAAAGATGGAGATAAATTCGCAGATAAATCAACTCACCTGAGAAAAAATATGCAAAATATTGACGAACAGTTGTATTCCCAAAAGGATGGTGAGTTCTTTGCAAAAGTGTGTGATATATAAAGGCCTGGATGATTTTCCTAATCAGTTCCATCAGTCACTTGATATTAAAAGTGTTATCAATAAAATGACAATTATTACCCATACAAACGCGAATAATCATGCTGAAAATCACAATTCTTTTACTTATCAGTTATACTCCACTTCATCTAGTTCCCTTTCATTGCTCGATATAGCTGGGAATGGTTAAAAACACGATTAAAATGGTATGTGTGACTTCTAGTTATCTGTATCAGCCGAAATTATTAATGCAATATCATATTTTTCTTTTTTTTAAATACCTAATCATATTTACTCAGATTATAGCAAAAGATGCAAATTTGATAATCGCATGTGGATATTCTCTTAACAGGAATAACAAAGCACTTAAAGCATACCAAATTAAGTTTCATAATTATATGATTCTTTCTAGGTAAGCAGGCATTGTACAAAGAATACTCGAATTATTAAAAAAAGAGGTCAAGAATGTAGAATTGTTTCCTTTATGTGAGATTTGCTTTTCCTGAAGTACTTTTGAGAACACAATTTAGAATTTCGTTCAACCGGCTTTAAACGAAAAAAATGAGATTTGAGCAGCAGTTCTCAAATTATAAACTATCGTGCTCTTGTAAAATTAGAAAAATTGCTAAAATGACACCTTAGAGTATTAGAAAATGACATTGAAAAATTCCTTAAAATGAACTATCTGATTATTAAACTATTTGTTAAAGTCTTTGTAAATAAACAATAATACCACAAATAACAAGTCTGCCTTCACTTTCTATTAGGTAAACTAAATGATGCATAAACTCAAAACTCAATATTTACCGAAGAAGAATCTGCAATTTAATTTCGTTTAATTATGAAATTAAATTTCGGTAAAAAAGGGAAAACTTTTGAATATAAATGTAAATTCAGTATTTTCTCTTATACATTAAGAACTATTCATCTAAAAATATACTGAACCAAATATTGTATCATTAAAGAGAAAAATATAACAGTATCTCTCCGACAAGCAGGAACATATGTTATTATTTATAAGAATGGTTTATTATTTAACTTAATTTTAATAATTATTATTTATTCTATGTATTATTATCATTAGGTAAAAAGTTAATTTTTTTTGTATCGAAAAATAAATATGTTTTCCTATCATAGGAAGTATCTTTTTCGGTAATATTGTGTACGGGAAATATTAATGAATAAAAGTTTAATAGAATATTCATAATATGAAAAGGACTCTCACATCCGAAGAGTATCTCTACTATATACCTATTATAATATGTATTTTAAAATAATTTTTTTTCATCAAAATTTGTCTTTTTTAAAAATAATTGGCATTTCGTTTTTTCATTAATATCTTTTCAGAAGTGTTGTTTCAGAAAAATCATAAATTATTAAATTGCGTGGACTGTTGAAAAGACTTTAAGAATTAATTATGCTCCATTTTAATAATTTCATACTAATTATTTAAACATTGTAGATTACAGCTGATTTACTGTGCAATTTAAAATTTACATATCTAACCACTGCATAAAATGATAGATTTTTCATATTTTATTTACTGTTTCAGGAAAATTATAAATTGCTAAGTTGCGGGGACTGTTAGGTAGAATAAAAGCTTCCACAGGACTTATAAAATGATAGGTCTATCTTATTTTTAAACCTTAAACAATTTTAAAAAAATATTCGCAAACGAGTTCTTCCATTATATTTGCTAGGATAACAAAATGTTAACATTATTAGATGTGTCATAATTCCGTGGCTTAATCAGTAATTATAAATTTGTCTGACGTTTGTCAGTTCTATAACGCGATCTTTTAAGATAATACTATTATGCATTTGATAAACTAAATTTTAGATAAACTGGAAGTTTACAAGAATTATTTTTCTATATGATTAGAGTGGGGTTATTTAATAGTCAGGGATTACAAAAGTATTAATTCACACTAAAATGTTTAAAACTCTTTTTTATTTTTATTTTCAAGCAATTTAACTGCAAACAATTACGTATGAGTGTGATTTAATTTCTTAAATTATTTAAAATCCTGTAAAAGTTTAAAAATAAGAATGCATTACTACTGAATGCAGATTATTATGGTATTAGGAAAACAAAATTCCTCTTTTTATTGAAATTGAAATTAATTACTTATTTGTACATTATTCGCCTTTTTGAGCACTGAAAGACTTATGAATGATTTTTAAAGAGAATTTCGTATATACTCAATATATACTTTTATTTTACTTGAGACAAGTAACGCAGAACATAGCATCACATCAAGAAAGAGGTCTGACTGAAACGAGATTTCATATACAAATAGCTTCCTGGCTTTTGATTCAATATAATACTGATTGAATAAATATTGATGATTAATGAATCAAGAGGTGGAATTCACAAGCAACGTTACTGAGTATTAGGAGTGTGTTGTATAAAAGAGGATTGCAAAGTTCTAAATGAAAATAATTTTCATTTCAACTTGACTCAACCGATTCACTTTGACTGTATAGCCAAATACTTTGTGTACGAATTTGTGCACAGTACAAAACCTCGCATTCGAAGCAGCACACAGAATATGTTACCATCAGACATTGAGGATGCGTGAGAGAGTGATTATTATGTTACTATTGCACTTACAACACGGAGTACTTACGGAAAACAACACGAGAACTATTAGCGACAGACCTCGTAATTTTGAGTCTCGATCAAGTGACGAGGACAACGCCTGAGATTGCACCTCCTTCTCTAAACTTCCAAGCCACTCCAAAAAGAGAATTTAGAGCCTTGACGATATGCATTATCCCCGCTACATGGTCGGTCTTTAGTTGGGTTCGTATCACAATCAACTACTTAATCAAAACAACGTCGGCCATCATGACCACTAAAGCTATCGTGACCGCTACCATTTGAGAAATACAATGTATTGCATTCGAGATAATGATAGCAGAATGGCCAAACTGACAGATAACTTCGCTCTATGGTCAGATGGATATTGCCAGGAATGATGGAACCATTGCAGAGCAAAGTATCAAGAGACAATGTTCAACTTTAAATAGATGACAGAGCGATTGTCAGAACGGTTTGCACAATATTTGATTCGTCAGTAACAATTATTTGATGTGTAACTGAATCATTAGTGATCATAAGGACCATTGATAAGAGAAAATACGGTCTTGACTTTCGCTTTGGAATCAGTTATGATGGCCAGTGGAGGCACGTCTGGAAAGATCAAGGACAGCGGTGGGATAGTAGCCTGATTGTTTCTCCCCCTCCCAAACATAGCCAGTCAACCGGAAATAATCTTTTCATCTAATTTGTTAACCGGATCCCTTTGGTATTCATCTAAGGGACCCTTAAATCAATGTCGTTAATTGACCATATTTTGTACTCATCATGTTATCGTTTTTAGCTTGCTTATCCTCAAACGCACTTTTCAAAAGATGTCATTGCGTTTGTCAAATAAATCTCAGGAAAAATCAAATTGCCTGTAATTTCTGCATTAGTTCATGGTTTGATAAGCAGAAGTTTCCGACCGATCTACGCTTTCTCCAAATTCAGATGATAATTTGGGAAAAATCTCTCAATAGGACATACAAGTATGTCAGTTATACGAATCAACACCAAAACAGTATTCAGCTTGTATAACCAAAAGCTTAATGATTTGCTATATGTAGTAGTATACCCTGAATAAGATTAAATCCGACTGAAATTTTATTCATTTATCTTATTATACATGCACACCACATCGATCAATTCTCGTCCCATTAATCAAAAATATGTTTTTAGGTATTATAAAATTAAGAGGACGTATCTGATTTATGCTATTTTTATTTGTTATATATATTCAGAAGATTTGTAATCAAAAATATAAATTCTAAAAATTATTTAAAAGTCCTATGCTTTAAGTCCTATTAAAAGTCCTATAAAGAACAGATTTAGCCCCCCCCCCAGATGGACTTTTATATAACTATTATTAAATTATTTAATTAAATATAAGAATTGAAGTAACTGATGAAATATCAAGAAATGGACAATAGTAAACTTCTTCGAAATTAAATTTAAAGGAAATGATAAATTATTAAACTGAATCTATTTAAGCTAAATGTAATTAAAATTACAGCAAACGGTAAATATTATTAAATTGAATATTAAATCAGCTGCATGTAATTAAATTGAAGCAAACGATAAATTATAAAATTGAATATATTTGAGCAAAATATAATTAAAATTAAAGCAAACGACAAACTATTAAACTGAATACATTTAAGCAAAATGTAATTAAAATTGAAGCAAAGGATAAAAATTGAAAAGTGATCTGGTATGCCAAAAGTGATCCAATTAAAACAATAGCCCCTTGGGTGGCTAAAAATCTCTTTTCTGAATCTTACTATGTAGGAAATAAGCATTATTTTTGTATTTTTTTGCTCATGACTCTTTAAATCAAAACCTACAAATAGACTGGTTTACTCCTGAAGTATTAGAACAATGGACATAGATAAAAAAAATTTGATGAAAACAAATGGAAATTTTTAATCATTTGGTTCAGATAATAATACTATCAATTTGCTTCTGTTTTAAAATATTTCTACGTAAAAGTGTGTTTCAATTCTTCTCTCTTACGTGATAAGTTTCGAAATAGTCTCAAAAACAAAGCAAAACACTTATAAAATCAGAATTTAAAAAATTTGATTTTCACAGCATTAATGCAAACAATTAATTACGAAATTACTTCCTAAATATGATTTAAATGTGATTCATAGTAATAGTTGGCAATCGAAAAAATTTAAATGGTGAAGAGATATATGAAATTTAAGCAAAAAATACTTAATGCAATAGCAGGATTCAATAAAAAATAACAATGCTTTGAAATCATGCTCGATAAATTCAAGCATGATTTCAGAGCAATGTGATAAAAATTACGTAGTTGTAATTACTTATAAGGAAAGATGGAGTTACTTTAATTTATTTTCATACAAAACAAAAGTAAAACTGAGTAATGATAATGGAAATTTTAGCTCATTTTTCCATGAAACTACTTCCTCTAAAATCAACAAGTAATTAGAAAGACGTATTTTTATTTACGTTTCATTAAAAATACATGTTAAAACAATTCAATTGCGCATATATATTAATTTGTTACAAGATTCAAGAAAATATTATTTTTATTATTATGATGTTACATAATCGCAAATGTAGTAAGTTACATTATATAAATGTTTACTGCTAAGATATTCATAATTTTGTAATGTAAATCAGGTAAATAATATCAAAAGTATTAATAATTTTTGACTTTTCTTCCTGATAAAAAACAAAAACAAAATGTGTACAGTTTCGATCCTAAAGCATATTTATAATCCAAGCTTTGAATTCAACATAATAAATTTCAGTGATCACTCAGAAAATATACATTGTAAAAGTAGTTCTGTTTCTATATTCAACAAATTAATTTTTGAAACTATTTTCATATCATTAGTAAATATTTGTATGCAAGCACTGAAACAAATAAATAAAAAAATATAACAAAAGAAAAAGAAAAAAATCTGATATATTGTAAAATGGATAGTAAAAATTAGGAATGTAAAAATAAATATTCTTACTTTTATGTTTAATTCATGTTTAAGAATTAATAAATATTTAATTTCATATTACTAAATATTTATTAGTAATAAATAGTTTTTAAATATGCTATTTTTTGTCATTATATAATGCATTAAAAGCTTTTTTTAATTTTTAAGAACATAATAAATTATTTCGTTGGAAAAGATTCATTATACACTGTTAATTAAGCCTTTTTTAATTTTTAATTTGTGCATATAATGTAACTTAAAATACAGAAAATGAAAAAAATTACCAGTTAAAACAGTACAAAATTTATTTCAGTTATAGAAAGCTACAAAAAACTATTTAAACTCTAGTATATCTGAATTTGCTTAAAATTATGATGGAATTCAAAATAAAGTGTAAGCGATTATCAATTAAAATTTTTTTGATTCCGAATTTTATGAATAAACAGAAACTGAAATAATCTAGCTATGACCATTAATAACAGGTGATTTTTTTAGACCAAAATATCTCACATTACTTTCTTGCATTTGTGTCAAAACTGCAATTCGTTAATATCTCCCAAATTATTTTTATTACAACACATTTGTATGCTTATATGGGACAACCAGATATAAAATTCGCAATTTTGAAAAATAATTCTAAAATTGTTTCAAGCAACTTTGAGTTAAAAACATCAATCATATGAAGAGACTGTTGACTGCTATTCGTCGTTGCCGAACTATACAAACCTTAAATTAGAAAGCAGGAATATCGCAACACTTTCACACAACTCATAATTCTAAGTAATCCTTAAAATAAAATTCGAAATAACACCGGTAAAATACGAGTTTTTTTAACACAGGTTTTTTTTTCAAACTTCACATTTTTGGTAACATAAATTTTTATACCTTAAATTTTAAGAACAAAAAATTTAAGCATTGAGTTAAATTGGATTTGTTTAATAATTAGTTTTAATAATTTGTTTTATTATTTGATGTTTTTTAAATTTATCATCTAAAATAAATATGTGTAAATTTTTTAGCTTAATTAAGCTTTGGATTTAGCGACTTGGAAAAAAACAAGGAGTAAAATTTAATTCTTTAAATAATTAGATTTAATCAATTAATTTTTATTAATTATAATTAATTTATTGTATTGCCATTCAAAACAATGGTCTATAGAAAATTTCAGCTCAACTGAGAAATTTAAAATGTTAGAAAAAACTTTTAAAGTTTTCAGTCAGACGTACAATGTGAGTTAAAGAAAACCCTTCAAAAATGATACATGATCACGCATTTACAAAACATTTTCTCTGACATTAATTTAAAATCTATAAATTGAATAAAACCACAAATATTGGCTGTAGTCAAGTTCTTTGATAAAAATAATATTGCCAAATTCTGCTTCTATAAATGAAGTGAAAATATTTTCAATGTAGTCTGTTTCAGTATACATCTTTAAATAATAATTTAATGTACTTTTAAGCCTTGTGCATTTAAAATCAAATTAAAATTTTTTTCAGAATTCCACTTTTTCATAATACTTATGTTCATTACTGATACTGCAGTTAATGGTATAGTTTGATTTATTTTACTTGCAATTCTTAGCAACCTGAAAGTATGAAATGTTCTTATTTGAAAAAAAGTATGAGTATGTATAAAAGTATGTTTTAAGTAACAATAAAAGTTTATAATAAGCGCAATGAACATTCTGCCTATATTTTATTTCTTTCAAAAAAAGTTTGCACAATTTTAAAATGAATTCTATTTCAAATATTTCAAAAAGTGGTTATCTATTTATTTATTTCCTAAAATAATTATTGGTATTATAGTAAAATCAATAAAATATTTATTTCAACAGAAATTAAGTATAAATAGAAATTTTAGGTAATGATTCTTTAATTACTGTCCATTTGGAAGATGGCTTATTGAGCAATCTCCTGCTACATTAAAAAGTGTGTAATTTAATGCTCATCCTCACTTCTTTAGCAATTTTAAGCTTTAAATTCTAATAATTAATAAAACACTATTTTAAGTATTATTATTAAGTAACTCAAAGAGGAAAATAATAAATTAATTTAAAAGTAAATTTTGAATCTATTTTGCCAACTATAAATATAAGCGAATAAAACAGAATAAGTATTTAGTTATGGCAAGTCAATTCAGCTATTAGTAAATTTTTGTTTATTTACTTTTTAAAGAATCAATAACTGATATCATAATTTTGTCGAATTTAGTTTTCTTTTCAATGACCTTTGAAACTATTACTAATAATCCTTTTTTCTTTATTTTCTTGAATTAATCGTAATGAATGAGCACATTTATAATTATTTCATATCATTCATAGTTTTATTGCTGCATGAAATTATGATTAATATGAAACTGTTACAAGTATGCTCATATTATTTCAAAACTGAACTTACAATGTTCCTCAGTTTAATTTTAATTTGTTACAAACAAAGAAATTTTAATTATGATTTTTTTCAAATTAACTAATTTAAAATTTCATTTTTCATTAATTTAAAATTCCAAATAGGGTATTTAGTTATAAAATTAAAAAAGGAAAAAGTTGTACGCAAAGTTTTGCCAAGAATAGATATAGTAACCCAAGGTGCGATTTTCTTACAATAATTATTAAATTACTCAATTAAACATAATTACTAAGTAAACAATAAAATATCGAGAAATAGATAAAAATCAAACTTTACCGATATTAAAATTAAAGGAAATGATAAATTATTAAATTGAATATATTTAAACTAAATGTAATTAAAATTAAAGCAAACGATAAATTATTAAATTGAATATTATATCAGCTACATGTAATTAAAATTAACGCATATGATAAATTATTAAATTGAATATAATTAAACTAATTGTAATTAAAATTGAAGCAAACGATAAGAAATTGAAAAGTGATCTGGCACGCCAAAATTGATCCAGTTAAAATAATAGCCCCTTGGGAACTAGTAAAAATATTATATCTGAAATGTTTAGTTTATTTCTTAGTATAATCAATTTAATTTCCCTTTCATACAAAAAAAAATATTAATTTTATTTTTGAAAAATTAAAGTTTTGCACCGAAGTGTTATTTATTTTAAAACGTGTTTCTTTAATTAAATTTTAGAATTTATCTTACAAAATATGTTAAGATTAAACTGAAAGATGCACTTTTTTATGGTAATTTAATCGATTCATTTTTCTAGTTCTTAACATATCTATTTTTTTTCTTACTCACTTATTTCTTTTAATCAGTGTGTTTATACCGAATTTCCAGTTAATTAGTGACTTTATACCGAAATAAATTGCTTGAAGGTAAAGAGTTTTCTAAAAGTATATAAATGTTTATTTGTTGTTATTACTATTTTAAAATGAATAACATTTGATACAACACTAATTTTAAAAGAATGACACTTAATTTAACAACATAACATTTTATTAAAATAAATTATAATAAAAATAAATGAACAATACATATAACAAGAATATTTTTCTTTAAATCCGCAAAATTATGTTTAAAACATCTAATAAAACTTTAAAACACTTTACATGTTTTTGAAAAATCACAGTTCGTGATGAAAATAATCACATTTTAAACCAATGGATAGCTTGCTTTTGTTGCAATACCACACTGGTTACGGTTGTTTCTGGTCATCTTAATGTATCCTTTAATTCCCCAGGTTGTTCCCCAACTGAAAAATAAAGAGCCAAATTTATAATGCATGTTTGATATAACATAACATTTGTTAGTTACTTAATATTCTACATCTAGTTTAAAAAAGAAAAAAAAAATAGTTGCACATTTAAACACACTAAAAGTTTGTAATATTGTAAGTCGCAAGAAGCCACAATGTCTTTCAATTGAAGTTAAAATAATACAAGTAAAGTAGCAAACAATTAATGCCATAAATTAACATTTAGTGAAAGGGGTAAATTTATTAGTTTATTCATACTTTTTGTGTTGTTTTATTTTGCAACAGTAATCTTGTCAAATGCTTGTTTTTTTTACGGTATGAATATAAAAAAGTTCGTTTAAAATCTTTCTTAAAATTTAAATGGTCATCTATAAAAATGAGTAAGAAATTCAAAATCATTAGCATTGCAAAAAAGTTGATAAAAAAGACTTGAATCATTAAAATTTACTCAATATAATTTCATATTCTTTGATTTACGAAAAAAATTGAGGGAGTAAAGCGAAAAAGTGTATATATAATTATGTAGAAGTATTCATTTAAAAATCCATGACATATATGATTCGGTGAATTTGAAAATATATATTAAATAATATACGGAGTAATGCTTGAAAATGAAATTTATTCCAGATATTATAACTAATTTGTAGCTGAGTTGAAAGTGCTGTATACAAGAAGCTTGTAATTCTCATTTGAAAATAACACCGGTAAAAAACGAGTTTTTTAAACATGGGTTTTCTTTCAAGTTTCATACTTTGTGTGACATTTGGAGACCCTTTGGAGACTCGGCAAAAAGTTTTAATTATTTAAATAATTAGTTTGAATGAATTAATTTTTATTAATTATAATTGGATTATCAACCATCCAAAATTAAATTGTCCGACAAACCAATCATGTATAGAAAATTATAGCTCAATTGAGCGTTTTAAATTGTGAGAAAAAAGCTTTTAAAATTTTGACCCAGACATTCAATGTGAGTAGAAGAAAACCCATTAATAAACGATATCACATACCTGTTCTTTACCAGCCAATAATCGGATCCGTCTTCAGTACCATAGCCTACTGCTAAGACAGCATGGTCGAGCTCATCAGTGCTGCATTCAGGTTCGTCATAGATACCATCTCTGTAAGATAATGGTGTCATTAATGCAGGAATCTTTTATATAATTTTCCCCAAGAAAGCTTGAAATTGCTTTAAATTGATATAATATCAATCCTACTTATAAATATTATTATATACATTTATATAAAATAATAGCTTTTTTTTAAGGTTAAAATTTTGTTTTGAACAACGGTGGAACATAGCATTTAAACGAAGACTCTGAATTATGTCCTATTGGTAACAAAAACATTGAATTTATCGTATGAGCTATACATATAAAAATATTTAAATAAAAGAGATTAAATACACTTTGCTTTAAAATGCTGAAAGAAATGAAAATGCACTATATGACGTTTTTAATTCTCTTTTATTGTCCTTGACAAAAAGAATATATTAAAATTTTGAAAAGATTTTTATTTATTAGGTTAAGCATTTTAAAAAACCATTAACACGTACATTAAGTTAACGAAACATCAGTTAAGCAATAATGCTTTAGTAAATAAACGTCATTTTTTATTAGATGGTTAGGTTACATTTAATAAGAATGGTATTAATTTTTGGACAGTAAAATGGACCCCAAATTTGTGGGATAAATTTTAGAAATATACACTTTATTAAGTTGAGAAACTTTATTATTTCATCTATGAGAGAATTAAGAACAATTAATTTACTGGCGATTAGTACTCAATTATATATATTGTTTATAGTAACCTTTAATGTTACCACTAATTTTAATGTTATCTTTGGACTGTACGATGCGCTCCAATTTTAACTCAATTTTTCTAAGTAAATAGATGAGTCTTTTGGCATACGAAAAAGTATTAAATTTTTATCTATGTAGTATTCAATTTACTGATATCCCGAGTATGGTTAAAATAAATCCAAATACCGCACAAAATGGAGTCATATCTCTTTTGACACGGTCAATTATAACATAAATTAAAATGGTAATTGAAATGGTGACCAATATGTATTCATTTAATATTTATATAATTTTTTTTGAAATAAGATAATATTTGGAGGATAAAATAAAAATGTTTAGTATTAGATAAATTTATAGGAGTTCTTATACAGGACAAATAAAATGCGAGTTATATTTGAAGATTTTATTAATAGTCAATGATCTACACAGTATTTCCTAAGTTCCTTTTAAACTCCCATACTACTTTTAAAAGAAGCAAACTATTCTTCTATATCCAAAAACACCAATACTAAGTCTTTTAAGTATTTTCTTAAACTTTTTCAGAGATGCGCTGAATATCTAATAATGTAATATATGTATGGGATTATTTAATTCTGAGGACTTACTTTTTGTCTTAACATTTTTTCTTATATTTCACGATTAAAAGCCTTTTTGTAAAAAAAAAATTGTTCCTTATAACAAACTACTATTGAAGATAATTGATTAGTTATATTGATTTTGTTAGGAAATTCATGTTAACTTAAAATGCAGTGTATATAATGTGGGGGTTCAGTATTTGGGGATAAATATTAATTTTATTTCACACATTTGGTGTCTCATTACAAATAATAAATGCCATGGGACGGGGTGAGTATTTCTAGTTGTCTTTAGGCTTTAAGGCTATTTTCACATAATATAAAAAATTGGACAGAAAAAGTAGGTGAGTTTTTCACATTGAGAAATGCTTCCAACATTAATATTACATTCTAACTTCATTATTTTATAAGGAACCACATGTGTTATACCCATCAATTCTGTTTCACTCAATCTATATTTTCTTATATGAAATACATTCCAGACTTCGAATTATATATTGTAATGCAAAATTAGTAATTAACTTTAACTATTAAATTATAAAAGAGCATATAAATATAATATAGAATTATAAATCAGAAGAGCATAAAAAAACCCAAATATCAAAGGAGTTGAAAATTTCTTAAAATTAAACTTAAAATTTTTTGGAATTTTTTTTGCAATATATTTGATATTGTAACAGGTTATAGAATTTTCAGTTGGATTATTATAGAATTATAGGTCTAACAATTCCCACCAACAAAATATATTGTTAAAAAAGGTATTTAACCAAAAAATATAAATTGAAAAAAAGTTTGAAAATTTAAATCTAAATAAAAAAAATAAGAAGAAAAACACGAAAAAACAATTTTTTTTAAGAAAATCAATAGCAAAAATTAAAAAATGAAAATCAAAAACTAAAAGGATTATGAAAAATCTAAAAACCAATTTAAAATAAAATAAATCAAAATCAAAAACTAAAATACTTAAGTGAAAAATCAAGGTTTTACAAATTTAACACTAGACGTGTATTAATATTACATACAGTAATATTTATATATATACTTTATATATATTATATATATTATATACATTTTATATGTGTGTGTGTGTGTGTGGTTTGTAGTAGAAATACCCGTGAGGGCGCCTGTCTCTGCTACTGAAGGAGCCCGCTCTTGAAGAGAGTCGACGGTAGTCATCAGACGAGGAAGACGCCCTTTGTGATGACTCTGACGATTAATAATTTAAGACCTGAAGAGTATTGTTTTAATGTTTTAAATTTATAGTGAAATGTCTCGCCCTGTATATGTTCACTTTATGTTCATGTGAAACGTCAATATTAAATGTCTGTGTGCTAATTTAAAGTTTGATTTTATTAATTAATATAGGCCATCCCACAAAAATCAGAAGTGGGATAAGGATATGAGTCATGATAAGGATTAGGCGCATTATGTAGAATGCCAAGCACATTAGGACTCGATTAGGATATAAAATCTTGAGATGTAGGACTCTGTGATTATATTGTGAACATTGACTGTAAAAAAAGTGTAGATAACTGTGTGCTGACCAAGGATAAATTCAAGACTTGTAGGAGCTGATCGATTTGATACTTATTTGCTAAACATGATTGATGATATTAATTTAGTAAGACTGTGCACTTTCAGAAGAATCTCAAGAAGAAAAAAGTTAAGACTTTGCATAGTTTATTTTTTGATACTGATGGCGATACTAAAAATACGGAAAGAATAAGAAATTTTACTGGTTTCGAATGCACAGTAAATGACTCTGTACAAATTAAGTCTAAATTAAAACTATTAATGATACTTTTCATTACATGAATTGATTACCATTTGTATTCTGAATATTGCATTCCAAGGAACAAAAACAAAAATAATAAAGAAATATAGTAGTTTTTAAATGATTTAACTCTTAGTCAACCTTATATTCAAAATTCAGATCAACAGAAAGCGAAAGGCAGGGTAGAAACAAAACAAAATCCATCAGTGCAGAGCCAGAACATTAATGAGTCAGATTCATTCAAGAAGCAGTATTATAATTAGCCCTCGAAATCAAAACATCTCTGTAAGCTTTTCAGACATTGAAAGTGTATTCTTCCTCTTTAATGGTGAATTACATGAAAACATTTCAGTTTGGTTCGAGCAGTTTGAGAGCGCTGCGAATATTTTAAATTTATCTGACCTACAAAAGTTTATTTTCAGGTAAACGATCGCTTGGTGGTAATGCCTTATTATTTGTGAAGCGAATTGAATATTACGTCTCCAGGAATTAAAACGTGTTTGATAGATGAATTCGAGGTCACTACTAATTCAGCCCAATTCATGAAATATTGAGTAGGCGTAAATGAAAGAATCTGAATCTATACAGGAATATTATTTTATAATGAAAGAGTTGGGTAATCGAGGGAGAATTGAAGATACCGCTTTAATGCAATATATTATACGAGGAATTAACGATAGAAATGAAAATAAATTAGTTTTGTATGGTTCAAAAGATTTGCGTGAATTTCGCGAAAAACTGAAGATTTACGAGGTTATAAAAATGATTTTATGAGAGAAAAAAGTAAATATAATTTTAGCAAATGAAAAAAACCAGATAATTTTGTAGATCATAGATCAATTAATTATGATCAGAATACTAAATTTTGTTTAATTGTGGTGGTAAAGGACATTTTATCTAAATTTTCTTCACATAAGAATAAAGGTTTCAAATGTTTCAAATTCAAAACTTTGGGCATAAGGCTGAATTTCGGAATTAAATGAGAACCAAACCTAAGAGCTTAGAATCTCTCAATTGCGAAACAAACATCTGTTTAAAATCGTTCGATAATGTTAAATATTAACTCATTGATAGATACCGGAAGTCAAGCTACGTTAATTTCTAGAATATATTTGAAAAGTTAAATATTTGTGAAATGAATCAGTGAATTCAATTTTATCGGATTAGAGATAGTAAAAAATAAAGCCCATAGGTATTGGGAGAGATACAAATAGATAACTTTAAGTGTTTCTACTGATATATGTCGTGGAGAATGGTGCTATACCGCATAATGCTATTATAGGACTGATGTAACTCTTGCCACAGGTGAAGTTCAATAAATGAAAATGGATTTTCAAAATAAAATAAGTTTCTGTAATGGAAAACAATATTATATCGAGTTTTGCCAGTTAATGTTAATGTGATGGAAATTAAAATCATAGTACACTATTTCAAAATCCATTAAAGATGAAGTGCGTCAATCTATATTAAATTACCATTCGAAGAAGATTAAAATCAATAACACTAAATTAAATATTTTAACTAAAATAACGAACCAGTATATCAACGACCGGACGTTTACCTTTTCGGAAAATAAGATTGTTGATCTCAAATAGCACAATGAGTTAAACAGTGAGAATTATAGAGCATTATTTTCAATGAATACAAAGTTTACTGAAAATCAAAAGAAATTATTGAAGCTCAATTTCAAGCCAATTTTGAGAAACGAAAGCAATCTACGAAAAGATGTCAAAAAACAAAGATTAAAAGCCCAATAGCTAATTGTGTGCATAGTGTTCAAGCAAACAGAAGAAGAAAGAAGAAAGAAGAAGGAAAGAAAAAGGAAGACTTCATCCAATCTATAAAGACGATACACCTTTACAAAAGTATCGCACAGATCATCTAGGATCATTAGAAAGTTCTACAAAAAATATCATCTCATCGGATTACAACTAGTGCAGAATTTATAAGAAGATGGTGCGTAAGCTAAACTATTTTAATTATACTTCACTTACTTGACTGTGAATCTACAATTATGACTTTTTCTCGATTATGACTATTTTCCCCAAACACGACTGGATG
>BMAW01041403.1:323895-370717 GCA_019974015.1 Nephila pilipes | reverse complement strand
AAAAAAAAAGACGTACCAAGAAGGAGTTGCCCGAATGTAATGAAATTTCGTATGCTAAGATATTTGGACCAAATATACAAATGATTGAAATTTGGTGTCCAATGACTGAATAACGGGAGCTACAGTGCATCGGAACTGCGCACGCAGCAGGTGTGTATAAAAAGCGATTCTCAATCTGATGGTCAAATTTTCTGTTGCATTGCGATTTAAGATACCTTTCAACGATTGAAAAAATGCTTCACCGCAGGATTCGAGTTTATTACGAGCAACTGTCAGAGTTTGAAAGAAGTCGTATTATTGGATTGAAAGAAGCAGATTGGACAAATCAAAGAATCGCTCTTCATATGGGTCGAAGTGATGCGGCGATTAGAAGATGCTGGAAAGAATGGGTGGACAATGGCAGATTTCAGCATCATGATGATAGGCAGTCGACCTAGGGCTGAGTGATTGTCAGATCAGCTGTCACAGCGCCTGATTCATCGTAATCAATGATCAGACGTGCAACCCGCACACGAGTGTCCACAATGACCATTCAAAGACGGCTGATAGACCGAAATCTGCGCTCGTACCGACCACTACGCCACCTGCTACTCACGCCTGCACATTGTTAAGACAGATTATAGTAGTGCTTGGCTCAATCAGGTTGGAATTATGTTAACTGGGAACGTATAGTGTTTAGCAACGAATCCTGCTTCCAACTGTGTCCGGACGATCCTCGAAGACGTGTCTGGAGACGCACAGAACAGCGTGCCGATCCTACTGTCACTATTGCACGCCACACAGGCCCTCAACCAGAAGTTTGAGTCTGGAGTGCCATTTTTCTTGATAGCCAGACCTTTTGCTGGCCATTAGAGGCACACTAACAGTACAGCGGTACGTCGACGACATTCTGAGACCTGTTTTGCTACCGTTCCGCTTGCAGTAAACCTAGCCTTATTTTTCAGCAAGATAATGCCAGACCACATATGGCATGAGTTGCTAAGAACTGCCTTACAGCTTGTCAAACAGTTCCTTGGCCAGCCAGATCTCTTTCCAATCGAGCCTGTCTGGGATATGATGGGAAGGCGACTGCATCTACCAGGGAATGTTGATGACCTCGCTTGACAGTTGGAGCAAATTTGGTAAGAAATACAGCAAGAGACCACCAGGGAGCTTTATCACTCAATGTCACGTCGTGTGGTAGCTTGCATCCAAGTTAGATGTGTGTAAAAACCTTATTGAGCTCGTTACTTTGTAACTATGTAACTCTGAAATAAATCATTCAGTTTTTCTGAAATTTTAATCATTTTCTATTCTGTGCATAATTTTCCTATCTGGAAATTTTTGTCTCCATCGGACAACTCCTTCTTGGTACGTCGTTTTTTTTTGTTGTTTTTGTTTTGTTATAGAGGTGGTTTTTTTTTTTTTTTTTTTTTTGTATATATGCCAAATGGCCCCGAATGTCACACTATAACGAAGGGATCGTTTGTTCTTGAGCTTTTACCTTAAATATTCACATAAATGAACAAAGTTTGATTAATGTAATATAAATGCTTTATACAATTATTTTCAGACTTTTGAATATGAATGTAAACTCGGCATTTTCTTTTAAACACATATATAACCAAATATATGTGTTTAAGAGAAATATATATAACCTAATGCTCAATTATTTATGAGAAAAATCTGGGAATACAGGATATGTCAATGCATAGAATTGCCGAATATGGGCAACAGACAATTCACTCGCAATTGAACCAATTCCACTTCATCCTGCAAAGGTCACTGTGTGGTGCGGGTTTACGGCATCATTTATCACAGGGCCATATTTTTTCGAGGAGACGAGTGCTTTCGGTCCTATTACCTTTATCGTCTCTGGTCAGTGCTATGAGTGACTTTTGCGCAATCACATCATTCCAGATCTTCAACAGCGTAGATGTGTGGATGAGATCATTTTTATGAAAGATGGCGCTCCTCCGCACATTGGAAATCCAGTAAAGCAGCTGCTGAAATCGCATATTGGAAATGCTAGAATTATCAGCTATCATTTCCCTACAGCCTGGCAGCCCCGACCCCCTGATCTTAATCCGTGTGATTTCTGGCGGTGGGTCTATCTGAAAGATGCTGTGTTCAGTGCTCCGATTGCACACTTCGCTGAACTGAGTTCAGAATGTGCGCAACACATTCTGAACGGCACCCCGAAGACACTTCGATCAGTTGTGGAACATGCTGATTCTCGATTTCATCCTGTTGCACATAACGGTGGACAGCATATTGAACATGTTTTGAACCAGTTTCGCGAAATATAAAAACCTATTTGATGAATGCTTTTTAGGAGGTTTTTGGTCACAGGACAATTAAAAACCGATTATCCCAATCCGATGTGATATGTCCTTGCCTTGCTGGAAGTGCTTACGTGACCAACAATATCACACCTGTGCAGTCAAAGAACTGAACAGTACAGTTGGTTTAACGGGTAACTTACACCTTAGTCGTTGTTTTACGATTCATTTGTCATTTGTAATCGAACCCTTTTAAATTATGATGCTTACAGCGCCATCTGTTGCTAAAATTTTGAATTTTTTTTTTCTTCTTATCCCACACTTTCCCCCCTTCTCAATAATATTCCGTTCAAATTTTACGTCATTCTGATCAGTTTTTTTTTTTTTACAGCATTTTGAAACTTTAGCTTTAATTATAATCATACTGTACTTACGACAAATAACAGAGAACATAGTATCACATCAAGAATGAGGTTTGATTGAAACGAAATTTCTTACACACACACACACGCGCGCGCGCAAATAACTTTCTAGCTTTTCATTCAACCTTATACAGATTAAATCTTGATGATTACTGAATCAAGAGGTGGACCGTAATGTTACGGAGTATGTGGATGGTGTATAAAAGAAGATTACTAAGTTTCTATTCTAGGGAATAAATTTCATTTCAACTTGAGTCCACCTATTTACTTTGACCGTACTGATACCTTGCGTACGAATATGCGCACAGTTTATGTTATTATTAGAGTTTGAGGGGGAGTGAGTGTTTTTATTATCATCGTACTTACAACACGAAATACTTAAGTGAATCAACACGAAGACAATTGGCAGAATACCCATGGGGATCGAGCTCAGTCAAAGGATTTAGAACAACAAACCGGACCCCCGGAAGACAATCCTCCTCGCACTCAACATTTATTGACAAAAAGAAAAAAATTTTTCTTAAGAATTTCTAACAATAGAGTAACAAGAAACATGTTAGAGAAAAGAGCAAATGAACAAAACACATCCCAAAAATCAAAAGAAAACATATCCAAGTAAATTGTTTACAGATGAGTCATAGTCCTTTTTGAAGTGATCGTTCTAAAATTTCTCACATTTCCCTTTTCTTTTTTAGAATGCAATGCAATCTGCATCTCATCGGCGTCACGATTTACTGGTAATACCATATGTTGATATGATGATACAATGACTCAGTCGGTAGAAAGATTCCCTCCGAAAGAGTATACACAAACACACGGAAAAGAATATTAAAAAATTCAGAAATAAAGCACTCACATAAAATATACATACATGCAAGGAATACAATTAAAAGTACACAATATGGAAAACTGAAAATTTGGAAATGTAATCAAGCCAAGTAGGCTTCGCTTCAACAACTACACATTTAAATGAAAGCTTTTCATTAAAGAGCAAGATAAAACGTAGCGGTTAGTATCTTTAAGGGAGCCACAGGAACATAAATTTGTATTTTTCAAATGAAAATTATTTAAATAACAAACGAAAGGACCATGGTCAGTTGAGAAGCAGTAATATAACTGAAATTGAAATAAAAATTCAAATTTGGTCTTGGAAAGAGGACTGAACCCATATACCGGTATTATAAATTGACCACCAGAATTCCAGTTGGAAAGAAGCTTATTTCTTAAGACCTTAACTATATGAGGCCGAGGGGCAGAGACATTTACTTTCTTGCCATCAGTGACAACGAGTTTTGCAAGGGAATGTACGATATCGATATAATAATCTTCGACGTAGTCTCGAATCCAGGGTAAGTTGTAAAAATCAGAGTAAGTTGCTAATTTTTCATTAATAGTATTATAAAAGCCAATTTATTTCTAGTACTCTGCAGAAGCAATATTGATGACAAACTATCGGAATTAATAGAAACTTTGAAATATGAGAGATGGTCCACAAAACGACAAACCCAAATGCCGAAAGCTTGACCAGGAAAATTGAATTATGAGAGTTTAGTTTAAACATGTACCCCTTATTTAGGACTCCCCGATGGAAGACACACATGGCGAATCCAGTTTCGTACCCGATCCTTGACCCTTCGGTATAAATCTCCTTCTCGGAGGGCCCCGGAAATTTCTTAAGAAAAAGAATTTGTTGTTCAGGAAGAACAGCTCTCAGTGAAGTATTTGAGTCGAATGGGATATTATTATCCAGGTGAAAAAAGTTCGAATTATGCTGCTTCCAAATTTGATATTTAAGTAAAAGAAATCTTAGGGTAAGATGAATAGGCGGAATTCCTGCACTTACCTGCAGAGCAGCAGTAGGAGACGTCCTATAGGCCTTGATAATGCAACTGATAACAGGTCAAGCATATATGAGAGATTTGGCCGCGGGTCAGGTATATAGAGGAGGAACTGGCAACCCGGGAGAGATTCGTCTACTCTAGACCGGAAGAGACTGGACGAGGGAGACGGAACCAGCAGGAGAGCGAGCGGAAAAACGTGATCAGGAAAGAAAGCACGAGGGAGGAAGAACGACGGACGATGTGTTTTTCAATCCAATTGAATCGTTTTGAATCTACTTGTTTTGTTACGTATCCCTTAGTATACTGGAAATAAAAAAATTGGGACTAAATGTTGCAATTATTAGTTTTCCTTTTGAACACCATACCGGTCATCAATCCTCGAAAAGAACCCAATATCTATCAAGTTTTCTCATTCGAAATCTCTTACCTAAGCCGTGCCATATGCTTATGAGATTAAGTAAAATATTAGAGCTATGCTCTGAGCCTCTGCCCGAATTTCAAGTGGATATAACCACCAGATCATCCAAAAGCTTGAATCAAAAAGTATTCGCAATTAATTTCCAAAATTTAATTAAAATATAAATTCCACAAAGCAGGCGTGAGCCCCGAACCCAACCCTGAAGACAGCCTTGGGTAATTATATGCTTTGTCGTAAAATTATTATTAGAGAAAATAATATGTCGTTTTATTATATAAACTTTTGGAAACAGATTAGAAAATTACGATTTCTAAGAATTTTAAAAATTATAAACCAATTTATATTGTCGAACGCGCCCTTGATATCGATAAAAGAAACAGCAGTATGTTCTGTATATCTTTTGTGCATAATATGCGAAACCAAATGGAAAATTGCGTTATCACAGCTTAAAATTTCTTTAAATCCAAATTGAAGTGGAGGAATAGTATTGTTTTGATGAATTCAAAAATATAATCTATTCACAAAAGCACGCTCAACAATTTTCCGTAAGGTAGGTAACAAACAAATTAATCTGTACGTTTTAACGAATAACGGGTCCTTGCCAGAATTATGGAGGAGTTTCAATTTTGTATCTTTAAAATTATTTGGACTATTACAAAAATTAAAAATTATTACAAAAATTAATAAATTTTGCTAAAAAGCTTGGAAAATTTGAAAAAATATGTTTTTAAATCCCATAGCAAAACAATCAAGGCAAAAACAATCAAGGCCAGGAGCTTTCCAACCACGGAAACTTTTGAAGACCAAGAATACCTCTTCGGTGGAAACCACTGGAGGAGGCGTAGATTCTTCAAAAACCAAGCCAAACGTTTAATTGGATGTTGGGAAACTAGAATGAATTAAAAATTCATATTTCTAGTCGTGAGAACTATCAAACGAACTAGGAATTATGACCTTAAGGAGCCGAGAGTTCAGGGACTTGCCAAAAGCAACCCTGAATTTCTAGCCAAAGATTTCGTTATTGGTGGTGGTCCTAGGCCTCGTTTTTCATCCTCTAATATTTTCTTTCTATATAATGATCTTTCTTTTTTATATTCTAATTATAACTTATTCATTTCTCCAGGTGGAAAATTATTTTTGATGAGAAAAATGACTTTCCTTTTAAGAACATTAAATTTATTCCTGAAAAATTTTAAATTGTTGTTCCGCCACGAGAAAACTGGGGTAGCAAGAGCCCGTCGTTTACAAAAATATTTGAAAGCGAACGACTGGATGGTTGAAATCAATAAAGTTACAAAGTAATCCAGCTAATCAGAATTCGGTACTAATTCAACTGTTTAAATAAGCTTGGGGTATTTAACTCACATCGCAGATATGAGTAAAATACTCCCAAAAAACCGATGATCGCTCAGAGATTCCTAGTTCAAAACCCTCCCCCCCCACCTATCCACCAAGTAAAGAATACTATTAAATAACAAAGGTTTATCTGGGTTGCTATTACCAAATTGAGACACAAAAGTAGGACCCAATTCCTGTATATTTAAGAAATTAAGATTATGCTGTAAGAAGAAATCGACCAGAAGATCCCGCTGGGTATCTGTAACTTCATAACCCCAGATGGAAGACCTCGCATTGAAGTCCCCCGTCAGGAGACAACCATGATTCGAAATTTTATGTGTAGAAAGCTCCTTTAACAAAGTATCAAAATCATCATGAGGACGGAAATATAAGTTTATTAATAAAATAAAAAATTTTAAGTTTCAGCAAAAACACCTATCGAATGATCGGCTTTATGGAAGAATTCGGAGTAAATTAATTTACAAAGACAAACAGTGAGAAATTTATTTTTTAAAGAGAAATTCTGAGTTGAACTAGTGGGAGGGCTTAAAGGATTGATGTTAAAGTAAGGATCTTGGATAAGCAAAAGTTCGGATCCCAGTTCCGAAGCTACCACAAAGGCCTAGAGATGCACAACGCGCGAGTGATTAACATTCAATTGCAAAAAATTTATTTGATTATCCATGGGTGCGAAAAGAAGCAAGAGAACTAATGACTGATGTCAATGTAGGAACAAACGAGAACATATTACAGACTAAAATCCGTATGACTAAAAATAAAAGTTTTTGGATATTTCAATATGGGACAATTCTTGTCCCTACAGCTGCGATTAGTCTCATGGCTAGTTTCAAAAAGCTGGTTATGTGCATCTCAGTTTATGTGCATCTCGCAATGCATGTAGTTCTGTCATGAGACTCCATTGATCCATACAGGTAGCAAATTTGATCCTTTGTACAATGGTTTTTAGTGTGTCCTAATCTCTCACATTTCATACACTGCATAACGCTAATAAATAAACCATTTCTTCCATAGCGACTAACCTGATTTTGATTCTCGGTCAAATGATTAGGATGATATCTGAGATGTCATCTCCTTCTCTAAATTTCCAAACCACGCCAACAAGAGAATTTGCGGCCTTGACGACGTGCATCATCCACGCTACATGGTGGATCTTTAGTTGCCTCGGGACACGAATCCACGACTCAATGGAAGCAACGCCAGCCGCACATCGACAACCCTGACCGCTAAGACTACAGGGGCCGCTACCATTTGAAAGGGAACATGCAATGCATGCAGAACAATGAAAGCAGAATGGCTAAGCTGAAAGATAACTCCGCTTTAGAGTCGGATCGATGTTGCCAACTGATTCGTTGTAGAGAGCCTAGTTTCTAAGAGGTCACTCTTAAAGGACATAGCGATTGTCAGAATGGCTTACACAACACTTGATTCGTCCTTAACAACCATTTGATGGGTAAATGAATCATTAGTGACCATACATGTTTGGAAAGATCAGGGACAGCGGTGGGATAGTAACCTGATTATTTCTCAGCCTCCCACACACATAGACCGTCAACCGGAAATAGTTTTTTTATATCATTTGATAACCAGATCCCTTTGGTATTCATCAAGGCACCCTTAAAACAATGTCCTAAATTGGCTATATTTTGTACTCATCATGTTACCGTTTTTATCTTGCATATCCTCAAACTCACTTTTCAAAAGATGCCGTTGTGTTTGTCAAATAATTGTCAGGAAATAAGTTTGCCTGTTATCTATCCATCAGAGTATGGTTTGATGAATAGATGTCTCCAACCATTCCAGGTTTTCTTCAAACTAAGTTGATCATTGAAGAAAATTTGACAATAATCCTGCAGAAGAAAAATGCCAATTATAAGAATCAACGCCAAACCATGCGACAGCTGGCATAAGGGCTAGAGGTTGACCAAAGAGAGAATCAATAACCAAGACAGAGGTTATTGATTCTCTCTTTGTAGCAGTATATCCTGAGTAAGATTAAGGCCATCTGAAATTTTAATCTTTTATTTTTCTATATATAAGCGTCACATCTATTTATTTTCGTCCCATTGGTACAACACTTAGTTGCGTTTACTTTTCTTCTATTTTTGTTTTGTAGTACATTTGAACTATTCAAATTCTCATGTTCATTTTTTTGAGAAATAGATAACAATATAGATTTTAAGAACTGTAACATTTATAGTAAATTTCTTAATAAGCTTTAATTAAAAGAGCAATAGATAGGAATATTAAAATGCCTGTTAAATTTCTGTCATATTTCGCTACTAAACTGTCCTTGTTAAGTAAAATTTCATGTTTAAATAAATTTTTTTCAGTCTTTGCAATAAGTCAGTTTTTTTTTATCAGCTAAGCATTTTTAATATTAAAGTAGATTTTTTTATTCAGGAAGTAGTGAGTATTAATTAAAACAGTTCATGTAGATATTTAAAATAATTAGGTTTCTTATAAAAGCTTCCTATGTAATTCGTTAATATCTTCATTTATGTCAGAACTATAATTCGTTAATATCATCCGTTTTATTTTTATTATGACACATTCGCATGCTTAGATTTGACCACAAGATACAAAATTCGCAATTTTGAAAAAGTTCTAAAATTTTTTCAAGCAACTTTGAGTTAAAAACATCAATCATATAAAGAGACTGTTGACTGTCATTCGTCGTAGCCGAGTTATACAAACCTTGAATTAGATAGTAGGAATATCTCAACCATTTCAACTCATATTTCAAAGTAACCTTTGAGACAAAATACGAAAAAATGACTTGTTATCACACGCTTACAAAACACTTTTTCTGACATTAATTTAAAATCTATAAATAGAATAAAACCACAGTTATTGTCAGATGTTAAGTTCTTTGATAAATATAATATTAGCAAATTCTGCTGCTATACATGTAATGAAAATATTTTTAATGTAGTGTGTTTCAGTATGCATTTTTAAATAATAATTTAATGTACTTTTAAGCATCGTGCATTTAAAATCAAATTTAAATTTTATTTCAAAATTCAAAATTTTGATAATACTAATACTCTTTATTGCAACTGCATGTAATGGTACACTTTTAATTTATTTTATTTTCAGTTCTTAGAACCTGAAATTATGAAATATTTTTATTTGAAGAAAAGCAAGTGTATAAAAATATGTTTTAATAACAATAAAAGTTTATTAAGCACAATGAACATTCTACTCATATTTTATTTCAATCGAAATTGCTCAATTTTAAAATGAATTCATTTTTAAATATTTCAAAAAATAGTTATTTCTTTTTTTCTTTCCTAAAATAATTATTAGTATTATAATAAAATCAATAAAATATTTATTTCAACGGAAATTAAGTATAGACATAAATTTTAGGAGGTGATTCTTCCATTTCTGTGTATTTGGAAATTTGCTTTTTAAACAATCTTTTGCTATATTAAAAATGTGGTACTTAATGCCTAGCATTACTTCTTTAGCGATTATTGAAGCGTTTAATTTTAACAATTAATAAGACAATGCCTTAAGTAATCTATAATTATTAAGTTTTCAAAGAGGAAAAATGATCATTTAATTTAAAAGTAAACTTTGAATCTATTTTGCCAAATATAAATATAAACAAATAAAATACGTATATTTGTTTAAGGCAGGTCAATTCAGCTGTTATTAAATTTTTGTTAATTTATATTTTTGTGAATCAATAATTGATTTTGTAATGTTGTTCAATTTAGTTTCATTTTCAATAAGCTGTTAAAACTATTACAACTAATATTTTTTTTCTTTATTTTTTTTAATTAATTATAGTTAATAAGCATTTTTACACTAAATTAAATTTGAAATATTTCAAAAAAGGGCTATCTATTTTTTCCCCTAAAAATAATTATTGATATTATAACAAAATCAATATTGATCAATAAAATGTTTATTTTACAGAAGTTAAGTTAAAATAGAAATAGACATTTTAGGCCATGATTCTTTCGTTACTTTATATTTGGAAAATGGCTTATTAAACAATATGCTACTAAATTAAAATATGTGTGACTTAATGCCTCTTATCATATTTGTAGTGATTATTAAAAACCTTAAATTCTAATAATTAATACAGCTATATTTTAAGTGTTCTGATACAATGAAAAAAAAATGTTAAATTAATTTAAAAGTAAACTTTGAATCTATTCTACCACATATATAGACTATAAAATAGTTTAAATATTTGTTCAGAATAGAAATATTAAGTTAGTATTATTTCAAATTTTTGTTAATCAGTTAATTTTTAACGAATCAAAAAACGATTTCGTAATGTCAATTTTAGTTTCATTTTTTTAATTTAAAATTAGCTATAAAAGCTATTATTAATAATCATATTTTCTTTAATTTATGTTTTTAAATATGCGAAGCGTAACATCTTTTTATTTACTACCGCATCAATTTATTATAGATATTTGTTATAAACAAACAAGTTTTTTGTAGGATTCTTCAAATTAATTTATAATTGCTCGTTTCATTAATTTAAAATTTAAACTAGATATTGTATTATAAGCATATTGTATTTATTATTTAATTAAAATTTAGAATTTATTTGTTATATCTCAATACATGACAGGTGTATGTATTTTTTGTATTAAATTAACATGCCTATTTTTTCTTATTCATATATTACACTTAATTAGTCAGTTTTCTTATACCGAATTTCCTTCTAGCTCAATCTCGTTAAAATAACTCTATTTAAAGGTGCAGATTTTTCTAAAAGCATATAAAAGTTTATTTCTTGTTAAGACGATTTTGAAATGAATGATATGTAATACAAATCTACTTTAAAAAGAAAGACACGTAATTTAATAATATAACTTTTAATTAAAATACATTATAATAAAAATCAATGAACAATATATGTTTAACAAATACATTTCTTCTATTAAATTCATAAAACCATGTTTAAAGCAAACATGATAAATTTCTAACAAAACTTTAAAACACTTTACATATTCTTAAAATATCACAGTTTTTGATTAATATAACTATATTTTAAACCAATGGATAGCTAGCTTGAGTAGCAATACCACACTGGTTACCCTTGTTTCTGGTCATTTTAATGTATCCTTTAGTTCCCCAGGTTGTGCCCCAACTGAAAAATAAAGATCAAAACTCATAATGCATGTTTCATGTAAGATAATATTTGTTAGTGATTTAATAATCTTGCACATTTGGATAAAAAAATATGAAAAATTAGTTGCACATTTACACACAATAAAAGATTGCGATATTGTAAATCACAAACTACAATGTCCTTCAATTCAATCTAAAATAATGGAAATAAAATAACAAACATTTGTTGCCAAAAATAAAAACTTCTTATCATGATCAAATTTATTAGGGAAAAGAATGTATATATTACATTATTCATAGTTTTTTTTATTGCTTTATTTTGCAACAGTAATCTTATTGAAGCTTTTTTTTTATGGTATGATAGTAAAAAAAATATTTTAAAATTTTAAATTAATTAAAAGTTCAATTGGTCATCCATAAATTTTTTTCTTTCGCTTTCAAATGAAATTTATTCTCGATATTATAACAAATTTGTTGCCGAGTTAAAATATCTGTATACAGGAAGTTTGTTACTCTAATTTGTGAATAAACGACATCACATACCTGTTCTTTACCAGCCAATAATCGGATCCGTCTTCAGTACCATAGCCTACTGCTAAGACACCGTGATCGAGTTCATCAGTGCTGCATTCAGGTTCGTCGTAGATACCATCTCTGAAACATAATTGCGTGAATCCTTTATATAATTTTGCCCAAATGAATTTTAAGATACCCTTAAGAAGACTAAAATTACTTCAAAATGATACATTATCAACACTACGTACAAACAATTTTATAATTTAATAATTTTTTTATTGCAGAATAAAAATTTTCTTTTGAATAGCAATACATCGAAGTGCTTAAACGGAGATTCTGAATTGTGTGCATGTAACGAAAACATTGAATTTAGTTTCTAATCTCATATGTAAAAATATTGAAATAAAAGAAATTGCATACATTTTGCTTTAAAATGTTAAAATAAGGAGAAAAACCAACATTTTAGTTGTTTTTAACTTTTTATGGTTTTTGACCAAAATAATATATTAACCTGAATAAACAATTTTCTTAAATAGGTCATTAATATATACATTAAGTTATCTATTTGTCATTTAAGCGTTAATGCTTTAATGAACGTCATTTTTATTAGATGCTTAAGTTACATTTAGTAAGAAGTACACTGTATTTTTTGTACCGTAAGATGCGCACCAAAGTTTTTGCTATGAGTTTTAGAATTGAACATTTTATTAAATTGAGTAAGTTTACTAACACGTCTATAAAAAAAAAGAATGGATGAAATGTATTCACCTTACTTGCATGCTTAACTAATTTGTACACATGCGCCAGTAATTAAAATTGTCTAATAGTGTAAAGATAATGTAAAGATTTATATTTTAATGTTTCTTTCGGATCTTACTATGAAATTCAATTTTACTTCGATTTTTCTAAGAAAATAGGTGTCTTACGAAATGAAAAGCTATTATAATTATTAGGCCTCTTGAAATATATTGAAGGAAGTGAGTTTAGTACTGTTTATTTTTAAAATCTCTTAGTAAGTTATTGTATTTTCATAATAGGAGATTAAATTGCATTTCTTTGAACATTTTGTATTGAAAAAATGTATATATTTCACAAAAATGACGCAGATATAAGAGTTGTATTTACAGTTGAAAACTGGTATGAATAGAATGAAATATCATGTAACTGCTTGCAAAATTAGATTTAAAAGATTAAAAAGTAATTTAAACAAACAACATTATTAATTTTAATTAGTAGCGTTTACCGTCAAATCTTAAATCAAAACTTAGGAAAAAAGATAGTCAATGCTTGATCTGGTCTTTATTATAGCATAAAAATGCCTTCATTGATCATTGTATTGTAAAGACGACTTATTAAAAGAGTATATTGTTAAATTAATTTAATATTAATTTTTTAAAGTTTTAATAGCGTATGATTAAAATTATGCGAGAAAAATATGAAAAACAGAGTTATAGTATAAAAATTATTTTTCATGGAAGACATTTTCCATGAGGTTTCAATTATCTTAAGCAAAGATACTGATAAAAAAAAACTTTATATTTAATCTGTGTCAAAAGAGATATAAAAGATAGTTCATCACTTTGTTCAAAATAAAAAAATATATATAACTTTTATTCCTATAATTAAAATCACATCTTACCAGATATATTGCATGGAATTTACAACAGTCAGTAAAACATGTTAACAGAAGCTCTCGATTGAATTAAGGTTTTAAGATATTTTGATCTTCCTCTTTAGATTTTAAACTAAAATAATTTAATAAAGTAATTGTAGAAAGCATTGAATACTAATATAAATTCCTAAGATGACACTTATGAATGAAATATGATGGACCAATGATTGAAAATAATAATAGTGCTTAAGTTTTTTAAATGTAGTGGAATTATTTATTTTTATTTTAAGCGAGATAATACATAATTGCTTACTGGTATGTCTGGAAACTCTCATGGCTGGCATCAATGGCAACTGAAATAGGTCCAATGGTGGCAACTGCTTGTTTCAGAGCTTCTTCATCTCCAGTTGGAATGTCAACATAACCAGTAACGGTTGCTCCAATATCAGATTTTTTAAAGTGGCAGGTTCCATCCTATAAATAAAAATATGTATGGTAATAAAGATAATTGTTTAACTTGTGATTTTCTCTGACAATTTACTTGAGCATTAAAATTTTTCTTACTTCTTATTTTACGCTGTTAAAACTTTAAATCCTTGTTTACCTATATATATATATATATATATATATATATATATATATATAATTCCTTTTAAATAACCTCATATCATTTTAATCAAAACAGATTATAAAGCAAGATTGATTTATTTTTCTATATAACATCTACGCAGGATCGTACTCATTATTGGTACTCTCAAAAGTGTTCAGATAAACTTAGTTTTTGACCAGTATATCTAAATTTAATTCTATAAAATGAAATTTACCAAGCAAAAAATAAATAAATAAAAGTTTATTACATTTAAATTAACCCAGCAGTTTCTAAGCTAGCCTAATCCTCCAGTGTAAAGGAAAATAAGGTTCTCTTTATATACAAATTAATAGATTATTCGTAAATTTTAATTTTTTCTCTTTAAATCACGGTATTTTTTACAGAAAATCTGATGCATCCAATTAAATTCTTGTAAAAATTGATGTAAAATATTTTAAGTCAATTCTGAAATTTTGAAACTCTTGCATATGTTATTCACGTGTAAAGTTCTAACTAAATAAAAATACAAGTGCTTAATTTTTTCCAATATATTTTTCATAGAGATAAATTAGAGATCAGGGTAATCTTCATTATATTAAATTCCAGTAAAAATATGCATTTTTATTTACTTGGGCTGTGTATGGATAAGAGGCTTCGGTATCAATGCCTTTGTTTTCCTTGATGTAATTGAAACCCTGGTCCATCAAACCTCCTTCACATCCTTGGTTACCTATGAAAATAAAAAACAATTTATATAATTTGAAATACAGCAAATATTGCTTTTCAAAATTATATATGTTTCTATATTTCTTGTCATATTTACTTTGATAATCAAAGTGCAATGATTTATGCATGTTTTAAAGCCTTATATACGTTATACGAGTGGGAAGGCTGGATCTTTAAAACTAGTGCAACTACGAATTTCTGTCCTAATTCAGAGACAATATTTAAAATTATTTTATCTCCATTTATGATTTAATTGTTTTATTCCTTTAATTTCCTACTTTGGTTACTACTTTGGTTTTCCTACTTTATATAATAACGTTTGTGTTTTTAAGACCAATGTAATAATAGAATATTTTTTATTACCAGTTTATATATATATATATATATATATATATATATATATATATATATATATATATATATGGGTGGGTGTGGGTGTAATGATTCAGCTTTAATTTGCAATAGTTTCACTGAAAAATAATTATTTAATTTTTTAATTCTTCCTATTCTCTCACTCGATAGTCAAGAGTTCATTTTTATTTCCTGATACCATTCCTATTTAATTTTAATTCATTTATGCAATCACGCTCATGAAAATTTGCTGAATATAGAGTTCTCACGATTGAAGACCTGTTGGGATAATCCATACTAAGTTGTTGGAGGTCATGTAAATCCCTCAGAATACCTACACATTATATCATGTGATCTATTACGCAAAAGGGAAAAATTCCTTGTATAAACAGAAAAGTAAGGAAAATTTCTCTCTCTTTTGACTCTTTTGCGCTGTTGTGTTGTTAATCAAATGGCGGAGTTGTATCTCCAGCCCTCTGGCTTCCACTGTGCTTGTAACGTCGCTGCCCTTGCGCTCTGTATTGGAATGCTACTTCCATTGTGATATTTGATGTGAAATATCCTCAACAGTGAAGATGATGCTCAAAATTGTTAATAAATTGCTATTTCAGCAACTACATAAGTCTAAATTGAAAGAAAATAGGGTATATTCATTCCTCATTCTTCATTTAATAATCTTCCAGATTATTTTAAAATTCTTCTTCATAAGTAAATATTGCATTGATTTTGAATAAATCAGAATGGGAATTGTATTCTCATTGATATAAATATAATTAGTCTCAAATGTGTGAAACTATCGTATTAGTTTCATATACCCTATTAAAGTTATTTGAATGAATGTTTAAAAATCAATACCGTTTCCTCTAATTTTATTACGCACACAGATATATATATATATATATATATATATATATATATATATATATATACATGTCGAAGCTTGAATATAGGATATGTGTGACGACATATATATGCTTGAAACATATTTTTATACTCATTTATATAGATATAATTCAATCCATTTCAATTGTAAATTATTTTCAATCAATTTCAATTGTGGTCACAGTAGTTTCATACAGGATGAGTCCCAAAAGTAAATTGAACAAATCCAGGAAAAAAGATTTATTGCAGATAAAGGTAAAAAAAAAACTCAAAATCATTAAAATTGCTTCCTTCCGTATCGGCACCCGGCGACAGTATTTTCCCAGGCGCTGAACGTACCCTGATAGGGATCGACGGGGACCTAAAGCACCTCGCTGTTGCTTCTTTGACGGCTTCCAAAAATACGAAATGGAGGCCCTTACTTTCCGTCTTGATTCTGGGGAACAAGAAGTAGTCAGCTGGTGCCAAGTCAGGGCTGTATGGCGGCTGGAGAAATGTTGCCAAACCGCGCTTCTCTAAGTATTCCGTGACAATTAAGGTGGTGTGCCACGGCGTGTTGTCATAATGAAGACGTCAAATGTTGGCATATCCTTCCTGACGCGTTTTACTCTGCTTTGAAACCTTTTCAGGACTTCCAAGTAAAAATGACTGCTCACTATTTGTCCTTGTGGCATAAACTCTGAGTGGAAAATGCCTTTCTTGTCGGAAGAAACGAGGAGCATGACCTTCACACGGGACTCGCTCACTCTCGCCTTTTTTTTTTTTTTTTGGCGCGGCGAAGCTGGCGAGTGCCACTCAGTCCATTGTATTTTTGACTCTGGGACGTACTAGAAAACCTATGTGTCGTCACCCGTAATATCCAAAAATATAATCATATTATCCAAAAAATGCGGATCACTATCACACTGCGAGATTGTAGCACTAACAGCCTTCTGTTAATCAGAGATCACCTTGGGGACCAACTTCGTGCAGATATGCCGCATGCCCGTATTTTCGGTAACAGTGTGATCCACAGTATTTTTATGGATATTACACTAATCTGTCAGGATTCTAACACTCAAGCCTCGATCAGAGTTCGACATGTCCCTCACTTTCTTTACATTTTTATCGGAATGTGACGTTGACGGGAGTCCAGAGCGGTGTTCGTCCTCGGCGTTCTCTCTGCCCTCTCGGAACATCTTGTGCCATTGATAAACTATATTTTAGGATTATAAACTATGTTTGGTATTACATTCATTAGCTTCCCCAAGTATGGCTACGGTCTCAACGCCCGTTTTCTTGAGCGCAACACTGGTCCTCAAAATGCGGCATCTTGAAATTACGACGAGTCACTAAAATAAGAGTTTGAACTAGCAGCGAGCACCGTAGAACAGTCTGCAGGCAACTAACGCGGATATTATTGTCTCCCCCCCACCTTTCCTGTCACTGCGCTCGCATTGCAAACGGCTTGCTTTGGTGGTTCAAGGTCATTCAAATTACTTTTAGGATACACCTTCTATACCCTAATAAAATTAGAGGAAATAATATTTAAAAATCAATAAAAGTTCATAATCTTTTTTTGATTTTGATTATAATAAAATTCCTACATTATTTTAAGTATGTAAATTAATACCGTGTGCGATTGGAAATTATATAAGATAATAACCTTCGGGTCCAGAGCAGTCAACAAGGTTTTGTTCACTGAGAGATACCAAGTCACCAGTTTTCTTCTTGTGTTGACCTTCCACAGAGCCAGTGGTAGAGAAAGCCCAGCACGAACCACATTGTTGCTGAAAGAGCAAAAACTGCGTTAAAGTTTACAATTTTTTTAATATTTTAAGTTTTAAACCAGCTTTGGAATATATATATATATATATATAACAAAAATTTACGCCTTACTGAAAATTTGCATAAACCTCATAGTTTATTCTAAGGCTGAAACTACGAAAGCGTAAAAGTTGAAGTAACTCACATGGTATCAAGTACAAATGTTAAATTTTACTAACAGACATTTATAGAACAAGTAATAAAAATATTTTTACTTGAAAATAAAAGAAAGTATTTCAACCATCCCGTTTTAAATTTTTCACTTATAATTTATCTAAATGGAAAACAGTGCATTAACTTTAAGTCTAAAGGGCGAGTCTCTTCTCGATGAATGAGAACTATCTATTATAATTCTTTAATTTTTTTAAACAATATGTATAGCACTTTATATTTGAAAGTAAATATTGATAATTCTTTTTGTGAGTGAAAAACATAATTTTGCATGTTAGGATGTTATTAGATTTGTTACAATAGATTTATATTTACTAATATTAATTATATTACATAAGCCTGTTAAATTATATTTATGTCTATTATTATTAATATTATTATAATTGTTATTTTTTAATTTTCAATACCGAAAGTTTTTAAAAACCCACCTCTGATGAGTTATTTCTGCAAATATATCAGTAAGAGTACAATTAAAAAATGCTTCGTTATTGGAACGTCTGACAGAATTTTTTTTTAGCTTAAAATGTTTTTCTGACTAAAGCTATTTGATCACAAAAGCATTAGAAACACATATCTTACATATAGTTTACTAATTTCTTTTTTATGTAATAAATCATAATCCTTTTCAAGGATCAACATTTACATTTTCTTATAATTTCAAAAGTAAATGCATATCTTTTATGAATAATTACATATTTCATTTCGAAGTGGAATAATCTACCACATTTTTATTGATTTCAGTTTTGACGAAATAAAGACTTGAGAAGGTAGTTAACTTTAATTTTGTGTATTTATGTTACAAAATAAATTTGTACTATCTATAGATATATAGCTTTTAAACAACATATTTTTAATCTGATAAATCTTAGTTCGGATACCCTGGTGTAACAATGTATTAATTGATTTCATCGTCCTTGAAAACTATCAATTGTAAAAGATTTCTTTTATCTTAAAAAAGGTAGAAAACATTATTCATAGCAGATGAGATATCGTAGGATATTTCTGCAAATACCATTTAATCATTCTTATAAAAAACGTTACAAGAAATACATAAGAAAAAATAGTGAAACATTTTCTTCTTTCCTTATCTAAAAGCAAAGAACAAAAGTATCAAAGAGTTTTTTTGATTACTCTATTGAAATCATGAAGTTTATTTGATTTCTAAAATAATGTTTAAAATAAATGCACAAAACTATTTAGATAAGTATGATTTAATTTATAAGTAATGCGCATTAAATGTTTTCAAAAGTGCAAGCAAATAAATTTAGTTTTGTTCATTCATTTTAGATAAAGAGCCTCCAAAAATGTTATTGCCTTTTCTTGAAAAAATGTTTTTTTCCTAAACATATTATCTATTACATTATGTATTTGTTTATGATAGTGATAAGAATAAAACACGCTCTTTATTTTAATGAATAAGATATCGCTATTTCTTCCCTTCAAAAGCAGGCAACATTACTTAAAACAATTAGATATTATTTCAGTCACTTTACGCACTCACAGATTAATATGTTATGAAATAAAGTAGGAAACAAGACATTATTTCATAACAATGGATATTTTATTTGCTTTATCTTATTTTTTCAAACAAATTTCCTCAGGACTCTTTAGCAAACACTTTGTATTTTTTTATCTTATCAGGGACGTGAAGAAGTTTTTGGATGTAAAAATACCGGGGAAAACGAAACTAAATAAAATAAACAGAATTCAGGAAGTTCCAAAATTTTGTTATTTTATGTAGAAGTTCCAGCTGTAATGAATATACTTTGGAATGGTGTTCTGTTTAAACATATATTTTTAATATTAGGAAGGTTTTATCCACCTAATGGATATTTTAGAGAATTTGAAAAACTAGTTTTATCTAAGAGTAGCTCTAAACTGCAGAAAATCTGTGTCAGAAAAATGAAATCATTTTCGTTTAAATTAACTAAAATAATTCATTCTATTTACCACCGACGACATTTAGCCTTTTGAAAATAAGTAAACAGCTTCTAAAAGACAAAATAACTGATAATAAAACGAACGCATGTAAAATTGTATTAAATATTTAAATTACAAACAAAAAATTTTTATAATTCGAAACAGAACTCAAAGATTAAAAAATTAGTATTTTAGGCCGTTCAAAATTTTTAAAGACTGCTTACCTGAAAAAGTACCATAATAATACGGTATTGATGTATAACAAGTTTTAGAATTTTATCTCATTCAAGACTTTTGTTTAAATATTCATAAAAATGAAAGCACATGCATAAAGTAGTTTTCTTTTCCTCAACATTTAATATTTTTCGAATAATTCACATAATTCTATTCCTCTAATAATTCATTTTAGTTATTGGAAATCAGGATATAAACAAAAGTCAAGTTAGGTTAAATTGTCGAACTCTACTGGTCAGTGAAATAATTCTCAATACGGTTTTATCTATGAAATAATATGATTTTAATTACCTGATTCTTGACGGGAGTTACTAAGCCTTTGTCTCTCCAGTCAACTTTATCGGGGATTTCAACACAGGAAAGAGGAACCCAGCTCCTGGCATTGCTCTTAAAGTTAGCTTGGCCCTTGTAACCATTAAAAATTCTCACGAATTCGTTGTGTTCCTATGAAAAAAGAAGCTGTATCATTTTATTGTTACAAAGTAAAGAAAAAATTATAATGAAATAATGTTTCTTGTAAGCAAAATATTTTGCAGAAGTATAACATATAATAAAAATTATTCTCAACACTCTAATTGGCTGCTCAAAAACGAATTATATGAAGACGACCTCATTTTAAACATGCCATCAAACATACAAAGTCATGGGGATAAAAAGTGAAGCGTTATCTGTTGAAACAGTTTTTACAATTTCCAGTGTAAATTTTTTTTCTTCTGAATAACCGAAAGTACGAAAACAAAATAATACAATTTAAATTTCATATTCTGAAATAAATGTAAAATATAAGAAATGCGAGGGTCGTTCTATAAGTCCTCAGAATATCCAAAAGATGGCGCTCGTAAGATTGAAATTTGTTTACGCTTAGTAAGCATCATGACCCACTAGACAGCTTTCTGAGCCTAAGTTACTCATATTCGTGTTCCTAATGCATTACGCTCCTAAAAAAGTTCTTCGTCATATTTTTTCTGTCTGATGAGATCATCCTTACCTTCTTTGAAGCAGATTCAGCAGAAGCAACCCATTGTTTTTATTTCTGTTTGATTTCCGGGGAATAATGATCAATCCATTTCTCATCGACGATAACAACTTGGAGCCGTAGCAATCCAATTTTTATTTGTTAGCAAATGACTACCAAATCAAAATAATTCATATGTAATATTTTAACTTATGCAACATATATGAAATCACCAAATATGAAGCCTTTCTTCCCCCCAAGATAATATTCCTAAAATTCTCACAAATACATAGAAGTGAAAGAAAAATTCCTTTGCAGAATGGCATATTTTAAACGATCTTAAAATAACGTCTTTTTGTATCGTTATTATCTGATAACAATGTATCAAAATTAATAAATTAAAAAATTGGGAAATTATTATAAAATTACCTTTATATTAATAAAAAATTTTATTTTATGTCATGCATAAAAGTTGATTTGAATTAATAGCATTATATTTTATTCAAATTATAACAAAACTTTAATGAATACATTAAATGTTCAAATTTTCATAGCCGAAACATAAATAAATTGAAGCTTGTCGTATCGCTTCCAATATACTCAATACAAGTCAATGTAAAAATGGATTTCCTCAGACAATGATTAAAATTTTCAGTGAATGAAAATATCGAAAAAGGTTTCCTAGATTTAGAAAGATGCTGAATAATTAAAAGTAAAACTATTTTATCGGAGAAAGATGGATAGGTATATGAATACCTAAATAGCATGCATTGTACTTAAGAATGCAAGTGTAATGTAAGAAAAATGTCCGACTTTTCGAAAAAAGTAATCACTTTTGCAATACTTGATTAAATGTGAAAATATATTTTTGAGAATCATGCATTATTTAATTAAAATATTTAAGGATGCAAGTGTAATACGAAAAAAGATTTTTTTTAATAAATCGTTTGTTTTATCATGTTCTGTAATGCTTTAATATTATAAGAGATAAATAAAACAATTATTGAAAAAAGTAAAAATTCAGGTACTTACCAAGTCGGAATATTCATTGATTCCCTTCCTGTAAGAGTGAAGGCCCATATCATATCTCAAATTGTGTCGAACAACATCAGCAACTCTCTGTTCCCAAATAAGACGTCTGGCGACTTCTTCCTTTCCTATATAGAATTTTCCGAATGATTTCTGCAAGAAATAAATACAAATATAGATTTCATTTTCTTTCTAGTATCGCTTATAGAGGAATAATGGAAATTGTTTCATTGACATTTCACAAGCTGCATTTTAATTAACTCTCAAAATGACTTAAATTCATATTAATATACAATATTTAAAGCTACATCTTTTGATAAATGTGATATGTAACTAAAAATCTTAATCTCTTAATTAGTTATGCAACATTTTAAAGAGATTCCATTTATATTAAATAAATTATGGTAAAATTTGAGAGCACAGTCTTCTATTAACAATTTTTAACAACTGCAAAAATACCATTTATCTGACGTACTTGAGAGTGAGAAAATTTTCCATTGTAAGATGTTATCATAAACATAATTCGCTTAAGATGTATTTAATCTTTTATACATTTCAATAGCCGTTACTGAAAATAAGACCGTAGCATACAATATAAATCAATTATAATAGAAAATATTATTTGCGTAAACTTATAGATATTGAAACATTTTCTTCCAGACTCTAATTTTTTTAGGTATGTAATTATTTTTTTTATAAATAGTAATAATATATAAATATAGGATCATGAAAAGAAAAATATTTTGCATTTTATTAAGAAAAATTTTAAAATTACTTTTAAAATTAAAACTTTAATTTCATTTTTAATTTAAAATCTAACATTATAAAAATAAAAAAAAAAGATTAAAAAAACTTAAGTATGCAATTAATTACAAGACTAATGCCTCATGCTTTAATAATGTAATAGATGATGTGATTTAGAAAAATTCTTCCATTGTGGGCAAAATACCTAAAACTTGTTTTTAGAATAAGGTAAATTATCATTCCTATTTTATTCAAAAATTTGCTTTCTAGCTATAAAGTCGAATGATATGTCACAGATTATGTCAATTAAATTTGTGAATTCATTTAGAATCGTTTTCCCTTAGTGATAAGTTGTGATTTTACTAGGTCATCATACAACAATAAAATGAGATATTCATAAAGTATTTGTCAAAACAGAAATTAAAAATAATTTTATTAAGAAAAAAAAATAGTTGCTTTTATCATACAAAATATATCTTTTGCCAACTTTTCGAGTCTAACCCTATTTTTTGTGATAATGGTTTGTTCCATATAACCTGAATGCTCATAACATTGAAATTTTCCTGGAGTAAAGAAATACATTTTACTGGAGTTACCTGACTGTTAGAATTAAACTGACACACAACTTATGGGTACTATTCTTTGCGGCTATATGCTTACAACTTCCCTGTATGTATGCCTGTAGAGATGAATCTAATTTTCATTAAAGGTCGAACACATCTCCAATTACATTTCTAATTTCAAGGGGGAAATAGATGAAACGTTGACACGTGACAGGATGTAGTGATATTCTCGTGTCTCTCATTTATTTCTTACTTCGGTTTTTGAAACATTGTAATCATGCTTACCTTGAAGTTTTCCCAGTGCTCGTTGAGATCTGGATCGAACAGCATGTGTTTCGAAGCTGCTACAGCGAAAAGAGCAAACAAGGCAAGGTACTTCATGATTCAACCTGCAAAACGCAATGTTTAAAATTATTTTTTATCTAGCCACAGAACAAAATATGTTATTTCGCTTTCTAGTAATTTTCTGAGTAATAAAAACTCAACCTTGTTTCGTTTCATTGATATAGCTTTCAACTTTTCTCTTTTCGAAACTAAAAGTTAGAGATATTCCATTATTTTCCAACAGAAAACTGAATTTCTTGACTATTTTTCTAAGAATGATTTTCTGGATACATGAATTATTCTCATTCATGCCAATCAGGAGTCAGAGCAACACACATTTTGAAAGAAAGTATGTATACATATTTTAACAAAATTGTTTGTATTAAAATTAGTGAATTATTATGAAAAGCACAGGGAGCATAGAAATGCATATTTCTATTGAATCTGCCATGAAAACATCTTTCATGATACATTTGATTATTTGAATTAGGAATAGGAAATTAATATTAAATTATAGAGTTTTGTAACCAACATTGTCAAAACGTATTTGCTAAAATTGTAAAAAAGATGTTATAGTTGCTAAGAAAACGAGTAAACTCGTCGAATTGTTAAAATAATTGAGAGCAGAGACACTGGGGAGAATAGGTGCAAAGAATTTTGAAACTTTGGAATTAACATTAGTTAGCGAGCAGTAAGATACTCTAAAATTCATTTATAAATATTTCAAACGTTTTTCAATGTTACAACTGTGTAATTATGTTATTCTCCTGTTTATTTATCATCAGATTGATTTAATTAATTACAACTACTGGCCCTCAGAGATCTTTCTTCCTAGACGTCGTAAGAGGAAATCATTGTTACGCTGTTAGAGCTTATTTTGAGACGTCGAGATGTGCAAAGAAAACTATGTATATCATTTTAATTTTATTTAATACAGACTACGAATAGTGCACTTCGTAATTATAGCCCATAATACATACTCAGGATTTGGTTATAAATTTCAAATTCTTTCTTACTTAAAATAAGGAAAGTAGAAGAAGAATCCAAATTTCGAATTAAAAATAATTTTAAAATGACCCGAATATGATTATTTATTATACCGGTAAAATATAACTTGCGATATAAATATTGTTCCCTTTTCACGGATGGAAATAGTTTTGAATTCTTTATTGTACTTTTCATATTTCTAGTTTTTAATGTTACTATTTTTAGATAAGACTATTGTAATTCTTCAAAATCATTTTAAGAAAATAAACGATATATTCTAAATGTTTCTGTATACATCGTTTAAATCTTTCAGCTTTAACTTCCTTGAAAGTTTGTAAATAGGTATAAAATCGTGTTTTTTACTAGGGTAATGAAATTGTTTGATTTCCGATTGTCATCTAAGATGAAATATATTAAGAAAATAAAAAAAAAATGATTTCATAAATTCGATAGAAATAGCTTCATTAAATTGATATTAAAAATATTAATTTGAGTATTTTTTTTCAAAACGTACTATATATATATATATATATATATATATTCAGTAATTGTTTGTTCTTTGATTTCTAACTTCATTTAGAAGAAGATTACAAAAATTATCAGCATTATAATTTGTATTAAAAATATTGAAGATATTTGAGTACAACAATACCCTGTTGCTAAAATATACATCATGAAATTTGCGGATCCAAACCCCGTACTTTGCCCATTTAATGCTATCGTATTTCTAAACAAGAGTAACACAATATTGCACAAAATACCTTTTAATTTAAATCGTCCCAATATTAGTATACTATTAATTGTAAATACATGAAAAATAAAGTATAATAATGAAATATTTTAGTGTATTAAATATTTATTTTTTAGAAATATTTTAATGCAGAAAATCCTATAAACAGAATTAAAGATGACTTAATACTTGTAAGTATATAAAAAATAAGCAAAAGTTTAGAGTAGTAAACGAAATTTTCTAACACATATTTGTAATATCGCTTAATATAGGATGTTTTGAAGTGTTCCAAAAATTCTAAAACAATAATTGAAACTCTTAAGAAATGGCATAAATAACACATATATAGAGAACTCTTATGGAAAAAAAAAGTTCTGAAAGAGCAATCTACTTTTTAGAGATAAGATTTTAGATGAATCAACTCACCCAAGAAAAGATACGCAAAATACTGACAAACAGTTGTATTCCTGAACGGATGGTAAGTTCTCTCCAAAACTGAGTAGTATATAAATGCCCAAATGTTTTTGCTAATCAGTTTCTTCAGTCACTTGATTTTAAAGTTTTATCAATCAAATGATAATTATTGCTCATACAAACGTGAATAATCATGCTGAAAATAACTATTCGTTTGCTTATCAATCATACTCTACTTGAATTAGTCCATTTTCATTGCTCAATATAGCTTGGAAGAGTTAAAAAACACGATTAAAAATTATGTGTGACTTCATGTTATCTCAGTCACCCGACATTATTAATGTAGTATCATGTTTTTCTTTTTCTTTTTTTTTTAAATATTTAATCATATTTACTCGGATTAATATAGCGATGCAAAATGTAATAATCTTATGTAGATATTCCCTTAAAAGGAATAATGAATGACTTGAAAGCATATTAAGTAAATTTTTTAACTGTATGAATTTTTACAGACAAGCAGGCATTGCATAAAGAATACTCGAAGAATTCATAAAATGAGGTCAAGAACATAGAATATATTTTACGTGAGACTTACTTTTCCTGGAGTGTTTTCATGCACTCGATTTAAAACTTTGATCAAATGCCTCTAAACAAAAAAAAATATTTTGAGCGACATTTCTCAATTTATTACAATCGCGCTCTAGTAAAATTTGCGAAATTCCTAAAATGGACTGCAAAATAACACTTTAGAGAATTAAAATAAGATGTTTAAAAATTCTTTAAAATGAAATGTCTGAATTTAAAACGATACGTGGGAAACCTTATAAATAAATAGTAGTATTTTTACAACAAATTACAAACTACTTCTACTTTATAGTAAATAAACTAAATGGTGCATTAACTCAAAATTTGCGAAACCAAATACTAAATAATTAAAGTGAAAAATATAGTATTATCTTTCTAACAAGCAAGAACACGTGTTATTAGTTTTATAATGCTTAGTTATTATTAAATAAAATTGTATTAATTATTACTTATTTTATATGTAACATATTTAATTATGCAAAAAAATATTTTTTTTTCAGAAATTGAGCTCTGAGATCAAAATAATTGGCATCACGAAAAAAGTAAATACTTTATACCAAAAAAGAAATATATTTCCATTCAGAGGAAGCATCTTTTTTGATAATATAATAAATGGAAGATGCTAATGATTTAAAGTTTAATAGAATATTCATAGTATGGAAAAGGGCTCTGATACCCGAAAAGCATTTCTACTATATACCTATTATAATATGTATCATAAAACAATCTTTTCATCAAAATTTGTCTTTTTTTTAAGTAGTAGTCAATTCGTTCATTCAATAATTTCACTTCATTTTTTTCATTCATTTCTTTTATTAACATCTTTTCAGAAGTATTGTTTAAGAAAAATCATAAATTTTTAAATTGCGCAGACTGTTGAAAGGATTTTAAAAATCAATTATGTGCATTTTTATAAATTTTATACTAATGTTTTGAAGATTGTAAATTACATCTGATTTATTGCATAATTTATATTTTACATAGCTAATCATTGTATAACATGATAGATCTTTTTTTTTTTTTTATTTTCAAACCGTAAATAATTTCAAAAAATTATTCACAAATGAATTCTTCGATTAAATTTTGGCAGTATTAACTTTATTATTTGGCAGTATTTTTGGCAGTAAAATAACTGTAAATATTTTTAGATGTATTATAATTTCATGGTTTGATAGGAAATTATAAATTTGCTATACTTTTGGTAGGTCTAGTATTTGATGTTTTCCAAGATTTCATTATAGGTACTAAACTAAATTTTAAATTAATTTAAAATGAACATGAAGTTTAGTAGAATTATATTTCTTTGCTGTAAGAGTGTGGCTATTTAATATTTAGGAATTACAAAAAAATTAATTCGCATTAAAATACTTAAAAATATTTTTATTTTATTTTCAAACAATTTAACTACAAAAAAATTACTAATGTGTACTGAATCTAATATTTGTATTATTCAAAATTTTATAAGCGTTTAAGTATAAGGAAATCTAGAAATTGAAGGCAGAATAGCATATTATAAAAATAAAAATCTTATTCTTTTTTTTGGAATTGGAATAAATTACTTATTAGTCAATTATTCACATTTTTTGAACATTGGAAGACTTACGAACGTACTTTAAGGAATTTCATATTTACTCAATATATACTTTTCATTAGGCTCCTTAAAATGAATAATAAAGAGGCTAACATCACATCAAAAATGAATTGACTGAAACAAACATTTTCTTACACGAATAGCTTCTTAGCTTTTGATTCAACACGCTATTCATTAAATCTTGACAGTTAATGAATCAAAAGCTGAAGTTCATGAACCTCTCTACCGAAATTCTGGATGATGTATAAAAGAGGATTAATTATTCTGGAGAACAATTATCATTTGAATTTGTCTGCACCTGTTCGTTTTGACTGTACTGATGCCTCGTATACGAATTTGAGCTCAGTATATGTTGCCATTTAAGAGTGGGGGTGAGTGTGTATTTACTAACGTTGGACTTATCAGCAACAAGTGGGTTGTTGGCGACGGACCTCATAATTTTGAGTCTCGGTCAAATGATGAGCACGACACCTGAGCTTGAACTTCCCCCTTACAAACTTCCACATTCGCCATAGGAGGACTTGAAGCCTTGACAAAGTGCATCAGAACCGCTATATGATGGATTTTTAGTGGCATCGGGTCTCGAATCCACGACTCAAAGAAAACAACGCCGGCCTCGAATTGGTGATCCTGACCACTAGAGTTACCACGGCCACTACCACTTAAAAGAGGCCATGCAATGCTTGAGGGATAATGATAGCAGAATTGTTAGACTGAAATATAACTCCACTTAAGCTTGGATGATTGTTGCCATTTGAACCATTGTAGAACCTAGTTTCTAAGATTTCAACCTTAGATGACTGAGCGATTGACACAACAGCTGACACAACACATGATTTATCATTAAAAATCATCCGACGTGTAACAGAATAATTAGTGACTGCAGGAACCATTGATAAAAGACTCAGAAAATGTGGTTTGAACCAGGGTTTCTTTCCCGGGAACCCGGGATCCCGGGTTCCCGGGTTCCCGAGAAATCATAAGGTTTCTGTACTTTTTCTATTCTCGGGAACGAAGTAGAAGTTGATGAAGAAGATGTTAAAGAAGAGTTTGGCTGTGAAAAGATGGTTTGTTTGTATACCAAAACACGCTGTAATAGTTTGTTGGTAATGCTTGAAAGATTTTTAGAAATAAAGTCAGCAGTTTTAAAAGCACTAAATAACATTAAAGAACAAATGATGACCAATGTACAGTTGACTACAACTGTAGCTGGCTTAAAGCCTGTAAAATTTGGCTTAGAAAATTATGCAGTCGAAATGCAACTTTGATAACTGCAGAAGGTGTATTTTCTTTTGTTATTGATGAATTGAAAGAACAAAATTCAGAATTTGTGAAAAATATGAAATATTCTCTAATTCATAGAATTAATGAGAGATACAATGTTAATTTAATAGGATTAATACAATACCCGAATTTTGGGAGAAAATACGAAGCAGCTGCAGTTACTATTGATATTTCGAGATTGCCTCCTAAAATTTTTTGATTAGACAAGCCCAAATGATAAAAATAGGCTTTTCTGCCAAGAAGAGAACTCAATATCCAACTCTTCGTACTCAGAAAAAGAGAGCTTGGAGATTTTGAAAGAAAAACCTATGACGTTGGACGAAAAATTAGAGAAAGCAATTTACTCTAAAACAAAAGTTTTATATTGTTCAACCAAAAAAAGTACTAGTCTCAACAAAATCATGAAACAAGAGATGCAGTTGTTTGACTCAACTGAAAATCCATCACCAAACATTGTAAAACTATGTGAGGCTTTAAAAACAATTTCTCCAACGTCAGTTGAAGCCGAGAGAGCATTTTCTGCTGCCGGATTATTCGTCACGAAGCTTAGAACAAGGCTGAGTGATAATAGTATAAATTGATTATGATTTTTGCTTATCCTTTTCTAAGAATGAATAATCAATTTATTACATATTTTTGTATTTTTAGCTCATTATATAACTAAGCATTGATTTTAGAATTTATATGTATCCTTATAAATTACATTCTCGGGATTTCCCGGACATTCCCGGGAATAGAAAAACCCGGGAAATCAGAAACTCTAGTTTGAACTTACATCCTTCATTGCACCCACTACCCTAGAGATATGTACATTGTTTCGAGCAGATTTATTTTCTCTATAACTTCCTCTTAAATCAATCACAAAGGCTAGTGGAGACATGTCTGGAAAGATCCGAAACAGCGGTGGAATAGTTATGTGACCAAGGGCTTAGATATCGTATCAGTAGTATCAGTCTGTAACACACACACACACACACACACACACACACACACACACACCGCGCGCGAGCGAGCGAGTGTAACCGAAAAATTATATAATATTATCCAAAATGTTATTGACAAAAGAACACCAAAGAATGAATAATAAATTGAAAAATTTTAGCTTTAAGTTGGAAAACCTATTAAAATTAACCAATAATCTTATTCTTTCCTTAATGTTGCAACATGAGGGGACCAGTAGAGTTTATTAACAATGATTAAGTCAAGCTATTTCGTACGTTAAAGAAGTGCTTATTTTTTTCTTTATCTAATTTTGCCTTTTACATTTAAAATATATGACAGAAAAAAAATTACTCTTCAGGGACGCAAAAAAATTACCAAAAGTTTTGGATTTTCGTAATCAAAATTCTAATTGGACTGAATTAGATAATTCGACAGAAAGTTCGATACTTTTATGAGAATCAGTTATAGATACATAGAAATGAACAAAGATTATTTGCAGGTTGGCTGATGTCTCAGAATATGTAATTTTGTAATTTTATTGGATTTTCAGATTCTTCTGAAATACATGGTCTAGCAGAATCTTCAGAAATAGAATAAATGCATAATGTAGATTCTAAAAAATGAGACAAACTAAATTCTAAATTTTCTTCGGATAGAGGAAATTTGATGACAACCGTACAGAATCCGAAAAAAAAATAATTTTCAAATTGGGGGACAATTTAAGCTTCAAGGACCATTTCTAAGCACAGCCAATGTTTTTGAAAGTTTCATTACTCACTTTTTAAAAGTTGGTATAAAAATTGTGCAGCCATAGTTATGTTATTCTGTGATTTTAAACAAGCTTCACAGTCACTTCTTTTAGTATTTAGTAGATCGTCACTCAAAGCAAATATTATATCTCTTCACACATTAATGAGTGTTTGCGTTAGAAGTAATTTTATACAATATATTAAGGACCATGAAAACTCACAGCAGCTTATAAATTCACTTCTATATTATAACTATTGGCTTCAAGGATACTGGTTATTCTTGATTATTATTTATTAATATTTATAATTCATAACTGATAGTTATTTGGAAGGTGAAATCCATAGTACATTTTTTTCTAATGAAATGTATCTTCTTTTAATTAATATTAAAATTAATTTAGTGTCATGTATTTTATTTTTATAAGATCATGATTCCAAAACTATAACATTTATATTAATTGTTAAATTATTATCTATTTATGGTAATGTTTTAAAAGAACTCCTTTCGAAATAAAATGGGGAAATAAATTTATAAATTCCACTGTTCAAAAAGAGATTATTACTTTGCTTGGATCTAGAGTTAGGGAAAATATTGTTATGAAAATTAAAGAAGCTCCATTTTTCTCTGGCGATGATTATGGATACAATACAAGGTCTGTCACAATTGACCAACTTATTGAAGTTTTTTTTATACATATTTTAAAAGAGAAAGTGAACACGTTCCTAAATAAATTATCAAAGAATTACTTGTCTATTACTTGAAAAATTAAAGAACTAACGTGATTATAACCCCAAAACCCATACAAATATTGCCCAACAAACAAAAATAGCCTTCGTGTATTAATTGATAACTAAACATCTCTGCGTTTCATTTAGGGCATTCTTCATAGGCTTCATTCTTCTTAAGGTAGTGTGATAAATCAACGAATTTGATACCTCAACATATTAACTTTTTCAGCTCGCATGTCCATAAATGCACTTTTGAAAAGATGCTTTTGTACTTGCCAAATAATTCTCTGGAAAATTAAATAATTTATGTTATCTCTCTATTACAGCACGTTTTGGTCCTTGGTTCTGATAAGCAGAAGTCCACTATCGTTCCAGGTTTACATCGGACTAAGTTGATAATTGAAGAAAATTTGGCAAATATCCTTCAGTAGGAGAATGCCAATTATATGAATCAACTACAAGCCATACAAAAGCTCGCATAAGGGCCAGAGTGGACCAAATGAAGCTTAATGATCCGCTATATGTAGTAGTATATGTTGAATAACATTAAAGTCATCTGAAATTTTATTCGTTTATTTTTCTATGCATACACACCACATTAATCAATATTCTTATATTTGGAACATCTTGCTGCATCTTTTTGTTTTCGTCTATTTTTGTTTTATAGTGCATTTGAAAGATTCAAATTCTGATGTTTATTTTATTTGAGAATTAATTAAATATAGATTCTGAGAAATTTAACATTTATTGTAGATTTCTTAATTAGGTTTAATTTAAGAGTAATGAACCTTTTTATAGGAATATTAAAATACATATTAACGTCATGTCATAATTCGCTTTTAAACTGTACAGTTCAGTAAAAATTCATGTTTAGGCAAATATTTTTTTAGTCTTTCAAATAATTCAATTTTTTTATTAAATCAGCATTTTCAATATTAAAAAAGATTTTTTTAAAAATTGGGTACATAATTGGTATTAATTAAAACAGTTCATGTTGATATTTAAAGTAATTAAGTTTTTCCATAAAATCCTCCTGATACAGGTTGTGTGTAAGAATCAAATTTTAGCCTTGTACATATAAAATCCCTTACACAAAAACTTGCTTTAAAGTTTTACAAAATTAAGAGGATATATCTGATCTATGATGTTTTTGTTTTTATGTATTCAGAAAATCTATGATTTAAAGATATAAGCGACACATCACCTTCTCTGAATTACACTATGTATGAATATACATTAATGTTGTATTTTTTGCTTGTGATTCTTTGCTTCAAACCCTACCAGGAGATCGGTGAATTTCTGAAATATTATAACAATGGACACAGATAAAAATTATTGATAATAACAAATGGAAGGAACCACCATTTGCTGCAGATAATAAATGCTATCAATTTACTTCTATATTAAAACATTCCTAAGTAAAAGTGTTTCAATTCATTTCTCTTGCTTTAAAAGTTTCGTAACGGTTTCAAAAACAAAGCAATTCTCGTACAAAATCGAAAGATTAAAAATATTTATGTTTTTAGAGCATTGTTGTTAATAATTAATTACGAAATTACTTGGTAAGTATGATTTAAACATTTGATTCAAATAGTAATTATTTATGAACAAACAAATTGGAATGGTGGAAGAGATATTTGAAATGTGAGAAAAAATACTTTACTCAATTGCAGCTTTCAATGAAAAATAACATAGTGAATTCAAACTGGATTTCAAAGTATTGTGTTAAAAATTTTGCGATACTATTAAAACATGTATTAAAAATTATAATTACTTTAATTTATAGTTGAATACTAAACGAAAGTAAAATTCATAAAAGATATTGTAGAGTTTAGCGCAGATTCCCAAGAAACTACTTCTTGTAAAGGCAACAAATAATTGGAAAGACGTATTTTTACTTTCATTTAGTGAAATACACATTGCAAAAGTAATTCTATTTCACATACGTAGTAATTTATTACAAGATTCAAGAAAATATTGTTTTTAACTTGAAGTTTAGCAATTGCAAACATATTACGTTATGTTATATTTAAATGTTTACTTCAATGAAATTCACACTTTAGTAATATAAATGAATTAAATATTATTAAAAATACTTATTGTTTTTAAGCTTTCTTTCTGATGAAGAACAGAAACAAAAAGTATCGATCTTAAAGCGTATTTAGAATTTAAGTTTTGAATTCAACATAATTAATTGAAACTATTGGTTAGAAAATAAATATTGAAAAGCTCGATATTTAACAATTGAATTTCAGAAAATTTTTTAAGGCATTAGTTCATTTTTGTTCATTTTCAAATTGAAATAAATAAATAAAAAATAAAACAGAAAATAAAAGAAAAGTTTCTGATTTAATGCAAAATGTATGATAAAAATTAGGAATGTAAAAATAAAAATAATCTTACTTCTATGTTTAATACATATTTAATAATAACTATTTAATTTATTACTAAATGTTTCTTAATAATAAATGGTTTTAAAATTAAAATGGCATATTTTGTGATTATATAATGCATTAAAAGGCTTTTTTTAAATTTTTTTAGAACAAAATAATGCATTTCTGTAGAAAAGATTCATTACCCGTTGTTATTTAAGCATTCATCAATTTTTAATTTGTGCATGTAACGTAAATTTAAAAACAGAAAAGGACAAATTGCTTATTAAAACTATACAAAATATATTTCATCTATACAAAGTTGCAACAATTATTTTAACGCGCTTGAATTTATTATATGACTCTGAATTTGTTTATAGTTATGACAGAAATCAAAGTAAAGCGTTAGTGGTAATCAATTAAAAAATGTTTTTGACGTATTTTTTATTAATAAACAGAAATTTAACTCATCTTTCTATGACCATTAATAACAGGTGGTTTCTTAGACCAAATATCTAACAGTTTTTTCTTGCATTTATGTCAGTAATGTAACTTGTTAATAATATCTTCCATTTTATTTTTATTATAACACATTTGTATGCATATATCTGACAACCGGGGTAAAAATTCGCAATTTTAGAAAATAATTCTAAATTTTTTTAAGCAACTTTGAATTAAAAACATCAGTCATATGAAGAGACTGTTGTCTGCCGTTCGTCACAGCCGAATTATACAAACCTTGAATTGGATATTAGGAATATCTCGACCATTTCAACTCATATTTCAAAGAAATCTTTGAGGTAAACAACAATATGTATTCAAACGCTTATAAAATATTTTCTCTGACATTCACTTACTGTTGCTGTCAAGTTATTAAATAAAAATAATATTATACAATCCTGCTTCTATATATGTAAAGAAAATATTTCTAATGTAGTCTGTTTCAGTATACATTTTTAAATAATAATTTAATGTAACTTTAAGCATTGGACATTCAAAGCCAAATTTAAATTTTGTTTCAAAATTCAACTTTTTCATAATCATCAAGCTCATTATTGCTACTGCATATTGTGATATACATTTGATTTGTTTTATTTTCGATTCTCAGTAATCTGAAACTATGAAATGTTTTTATTTGAAGAAAATTAAGTGTATAAAAGTATGTTTTAAGTAACAAAAATTTTATTAAGCACAATGAACATTCTGTCTATATTTTATTTCTATTGAAAAAAAATTTGCTCAATTTTAAATATTTCAAAATATTGTTTTCTGTTTTTTTCTTTCCTAAAAATGTTGATATTATAATAAAATTAGCAAATGTTTATTTTAACATAACTTAAGTATAAACAAAAATTTTCATTTCTGTGCAATTGAAAATGGCTTATGAAATAATATTTTACTATATTAAAAAATGTGTAAATTAATGCCTATCCTCATTTCTTTAGAGCTTATTGAAGCTTTTAATTTTAATATTCAGTAAAAAAAAACTTTAAGTATTCTATTATTATTTAGTATTTCAAAGAAGAAAACGGATCAATTAATTAAAAAAGTGAACTTTGAATCTATTCATCCGAATAAAATTTAAGCGAATAAATTTGAATAAATATTTGTTTATGGCAGATCAATTCCTTTATTATTAAATTTTTGTTAATTTACTTTTTAACTGAACAATAATTGATTTCGTAATGTTGTTAAATTTAGTTTTATTTTCAGTGAGCGTTGAAAACTATTATTAATAATGATTTTTCCCCTTATTTTCTTTAATTAATCATATTTATTTATATATAATGAACGTTATACACTGAGTTCAATTTTAAATATTTCAAAAATTGATTATCTATTTTTTTTCTTCCTGAAATAATTATTGATATTAGTATAATGAAATTAGTATCGATCAATAAATATTCATTTTACAGGAATTAATTTAAAATGGAAATAGAAATTTTGAGTAATAAATCTTCCGCTTCTGTATTTTTGGAAAACGGTTTATTGAACAATCTACCGCTAAGTTGAAATTTTTGTAACTTAACTTAATGCCTTTTCCCACATTTGCAGTGATTATTGAAAACCTTAAATTCTAATCATTAATAAAACAATATTTTAAGTGTTCTAATACAACGAAGAAAAATTACAATTATTTTAAAAATAAACTTTGAATCTAATCTACCACATATTAGCGACAAAAGTTCTCGTAGTATAAATATTATTACAGCGGGTCAGTTCGGTTATTATTATATCTAAATTTTGTTAATTAATTAATTTTTAGAAAATCAGTATTTGATTTCGTAATGTTGTCAAATTTTGTTTTATTTTCAATGAGCCTTAAAAACTATTACTAATAATCATATTTTATCTAGTTTATGTTTCGAAATATGCGTAACTTCCTATATTTTTATTTATAGCTCCATTAAATTAAGATAAATATGAAACAGTTATAGGTGTCCTATTATTATTTCAAAACTGAACTTACAATGTAACTCAGTTTAATTTTACTTTGATATAAACAAACAAATTTTTATTAGGAATTTCGAGTTAATTAATTTATAATTGCATGCTTAATTAATTAAAAATTTAAATAGGATATTGTATTATAATACTAGAATATTATACCTGAAATATTTGGCTAATTCTTAGTATTATCGAATTAAATTCCATTTTACAAAAGAAAAAAAAAATAGAAAGTTTATTTTTGACAAATTTAAATTTTTTTTCTAAATTTTATTTACTTAAGACAAGGTTTTTAATTAAAAATTTAGAAGAAATGAATTATAAAATATCTTAAGATATGTTTGGTGTATATTTTTTTATATTAAATAACCGTGTCCATTTTTTTCTAATTCTTATATTATACTTAACTAGTGAGTTTTCTTATATTAAATTTCCTTCTAGCTCAATCTCGTTAAAATATGTATTTGCAGGTGAATAATTTTCTAAAAGCATATAAGTGTTTATTTGTTGTTAAGACGATTTTAAAATGAATAAAATGTAATACTAATCTAATCTAAAATGAATAACACGTAACTTATTAAAATAATTTTAATAAAAATATATAAATAATATACATAATAAACACATTTTACATAATATTCACAAAGTCATGATTAAAACACTTTACATGTTCTTAAAACAATTCGATGAAAATAACTACATTTTAAACCAATGGATAACTTGCTTTTGTAGCAATACCACATTGGTTACCCTTGTTTCTGGTCATTTTAATGTATCCTTTAGTTCCCCAGGTTGTGCCCCAACTGAAAAATAAAGAGCAAAACTCATAATTCATGTTTGATGTAAAATAATATTTGTTAGTGATTTAATAATCTTGTACTTTTGGATCAAAAAATATGAAAAATTAGTTGCACATTTACACACAATAAAAGATTGAGATATTGTAAATCACAAACTACAATGTCCTTCAATTCAATCTAAAATAATACAAATAAAATAACAAACAATTGCTGCTAAAAATTACCTTTCTTAACATAGTCAAATTTGTTAGGGAAAATAATGTATGTATTACATTATTCATAGGTTTTTTTTTTTTTAATTTTACAACAGTAATCTTATTAAATGTTTGTTTTTTATGGTATGGATATAAAAACTTTTATAAAATTTTAAATAAGGTTCAAAAGGTTATCTATAAAAATGTGTACGAAATTGAAAATATTTGATAGAGCAAAAATTGCATAAAAAATAGGACTATAAAAACTTATTCAAGACAATTTTATGAGTTGTACTCTACGAAAATAAAATGAGAGAGGAAATTATATATATATATATATATATATATATGTGTGTGTGTGTGTGTGTGTGTGTGTAGTAGTAGTAGTAGTAGTAAGTCTCAAATTTTTATTTAAAAATGCATGGAATGTATGATTCGAAGTGAAAATATATTTGCCAATGTAGGATAAACGCTTGCAAATGAAATTCATTCTCTATATTATAACAAATTTGTTGGCGAGTTAAAATATCTGTATGTAGGAAGTTTGTTATTTTAATTTGTGAATAAATGACATCACATACCTGTTCTTTACCAGCCAATAATCAGTCCGTCTTGAGTACCAGCCAACTTCAAGACACCGTGATCGAGTTCATCAATTAACATTCAGGTTCGTCGTAGATACACCATCTCGATATTTCTTGAATGCTTTATATAATTTTGCCCCATTAGTTTGGGAGATACGCCAAGAAGCAGAATACTGAAAATTACATCAACACTGCGTACAAACAATTTTATAATTTAATAATTTTTTTGTTGCAGAGTAAAAATTTTTCTTTTGAATAACGATAGACTGGAGTATTTGTACGGTGATTCTAGTTATTATTATATTAACAAAACCATGGAACTTGGCTCCTAAGCTACATGTATAAAAATATTTAAATAAAAGAAATTGCATATGTTTAAAATATTGACTACGAAATTTAATAGCATTATATTATTTTAAATTTCATAATATTTGAAATAGTATATATTAATATCATGAACAGAGACTTTTTCTTTAATAATCCCTTAATGTGTACATTAAGTTAAACAGATTTTAAGCACATTGATAGCTGCAATAAATGAACGCCATTTTTGATGGATGTTTAGAATTCGATTTAGTCAGAGTTAACGCTGTTTTTGTGCCGTAAAGATTAGCACTAGGTTTTGAGATTTATGAGTTTAAGAATGTACGTTTTGATGATTGAAGGGTGAGGTTTAACTGGAGTCAGATCTGTAGAAGAGATGGATGGAATGCTCGCCTTAGCTAGCATTAATGACTAGTTTGTACATATTGCTGATGAATTTAGATTGATCTAATGAGGCGTAAGCCATGGTCAATGGAAATGTTGATGGTTGCACCTGATGTTTGACTCCCTGGGACCTTAACGCCTTAAGTTCAGTTTTTAGCTCAATTAATCTAAGAGAATAGGTATGTCTCAAGGAGTGAAAAGTATTATATTAACCTTTGGCCATGTGGCCTCCTGAAGTATATTGAAGGAAGTGTGTTTAGTATTGTTTATTTATAAACATCAGAGTGTGTTGCACCCCAAAGATGGGAGTTAAATATCGTTTTCTCTGTGAAGGAATGCGTTGGAAGATCTATGTGTTCCTAGGACTATCGCTATGGGGTTGGGTTTTTATTTGAGCCTGGTACCAAATGGATGAAATATCTTACTAATTTAAAATTAGAACAAATAGATTAAATAACCAACATTGATGATGAGGTTTTAGATCCTATTAGTGACGAAAGTCAGATATTAAATTAAGATTTAGAAAAGGAGATACTTCAAATGCTTGAACTTAATTTAATATAGCATAGTAGACTTTTTTTTTATCATTGTATTATTAAGACTAATTATTAGAGTATATTATAGTATATTAAATTTGTAGTATTACATATTATTAAAATTATGTAAAAAAATATAAAAAACAGAATTATTATGTAAACATTATTTCATAGAGGACATTTTCCGAGAGGTTTTAAATTATCTTAAATCAAATATATAAAAAAGACCCTAAATTAAATTTGAATCAAAAGAGATATAAAAGAAATTTCATCACTTTGTTCAAAATTAGAAAAAAATAAACCTTTTATTCATTTAATTAAAATTAAACCTCGCTAGAAATATTACTCGGAGTTTACTGATGTCAGTATAACATGTTATTAGAATTTCTAAGAGGAAATGAGGCTTTAGGATATTTTCCCTTCCCCTTCAGCATTTAAAATAAAAATTATTTAGCAGAGTAATTATAGAAAGCATTTAATACTAATATAAATTCTCCTAAGATGAAACTTATGAGTAGTATATGATGAACCAATGATTGAAAATAATAATCTTGATTAAATTTTCCTAAATGTTGTGGAAGTATTTATTTTTATTTTTAAACGGAATAATATAATTGCTTACTGGTAGGTCTGGAAACTGTCATGGCTGGCATCAATGGCAACTGAAACAGGTCCAACGGTGGCAACTGCCTGTTTCAGAGCTTCTTCATCTCCAGTTGGAATGTCAACATAACCAGTAACGGTTGCACCAACATCAGATTTTTTAAAGTGGCAGGTTCCATCCTATAATTAAAAACATATATAGTAATAAAGATTGTTGTTATTTTCTCTTACAAATTACTTGAGCATTAAATTTTTTTCTTTCCTTTTGTTGCACGCTGTTAAAACATTTAATACTCATTTGCCTAATTTCTTTCAAATTGTCTCATGCCATTTTAATCAAAATCAGTTTTAAAACATGATTGATTTATTTTTCTATTTTTATATCTACACAAGATCATACTAATCTTTGATACTCTCAAAATTGTTCTGATAATTTTATTTTCTGAACAGTATATTTAAATTTAATTACATAAAAGAAATTTCGCTAAGGTAAAAAAAAAGGATTAAAACTTTTAAATTAATCCAGCAGTTTTTCAGTCGGCCTACTCAGTCTAATGGAAAATAAGATTATCTGCATATATAAACTAGTAGGTTATTTGTTAATTTTAGTTCTTTTTAAATCCCGAAAATTAATAAAAAAAGTTCTAATGCATTCAATTCTGATTCTTGTAAAAATTGAGATAAAATATTTAAAGTCAATTCTAAAAATGCAAAGTTCTGGTGCATTTAATTCACATTTAAAGCCCTATTTGAATAAAAATACAGATGCTTAAAGTTTCAACATATTTTTTTCAAAAAGATAAATTAGAGATCAGGATTATCTTAATGACGTGAAATTCTAATAAAAAAATGCTTTTATTTACTTGGGCAGTGTATGGGTAAGAGGCTTCGGTATCAATGCCTTTGTTTTCTTTGATGTATTCGAAACCCTGGTCCATCCAACCTCCTTCGCATCCTTGGTTACCTAAGAAAATAAACAACAATTTATATAGTTTGAAATATTGCAAATATTACCTTTCAAAAGTATATATATGTTCTTATGTTTCTTAAAATCAATCCAATAATAATGAAAGTGCAATGAATTGATGCATATTTTAAAACCTTATACATTATAAGGTTTTTAAATTAAAGGGAAGAATTGAGATCTTAGTGTAACCAAGAAGTTTTGTCCTAATCCAGAGACAACATATAAAGTTACTTTATCTCCATTTATGATTTAATTGTTTTATTTTTCTTTATTTCTACTTTGGAAGTTTTAATAATATTTATTGTTTTTAAGACCAATGCAATAGTCGAATATTTTTAATATATACTCGAATATATTTATAATATATAGTCGAATATATTTAATATGTACTCATTGATATGACTATAATTAGGATCAAATGTAAGACTATCGTATTAGTTTCATTAACCCTATTAATATTAGAGGAATGGATGTTTCAAAATCCATATCCTTTCCTCTAATTTTTATTACTCTAATTCATATGTATGTATATATATATATAATTCAATCTATTTAAATTGTGAATTGCTCATATTAGCTTCATATACCTTCAGGAAATTAGACGAGAAAATTATTATAAGTTTATTTAACTTTGGTTATAATAAAATTCATGCATATTTTGAAATACCTAAATCTGCTGCGAATTGGAAGAGAGTATCGAATTACCTTCGGGTCTAGAACAGTCAACAAGATTTTGTTCACTGAGAGATACCAAGTCACCAGTTTTCTTCATGTGTTGACCTTCCAGAGAGCCAGTGGTAGAGAATGCCCAGCACGAACCGCATTGTTGCTGAGAAAGCAAATACCGCGTTAGCGCTTACTTTTTTGAAAATAAAATTTAAGGTAATATTTGCTATAGAACACGAATGTATATAATAATTAAGAATAACTTTTGTCTTAATAAAAATTAACATAAACCCCATAGTTAATTCTAAGGCTGAAGCTACGAAAGCGTAAAAAATGAAGTAACTGACGAGGTATCATCTAAAAATGTTAATTTTTTTTGAGAATATTTATAGAACAGCCATAAAATATTCTTACTTGGAAAATAAAATTGAATATTTCAATCATCTCGTTTTAAATTTTTCACTTGTAACTTATCTAAATGGAGAACAATGCATTAACTTTAAATCCAAAGGGGGAGACTCTTCATAAAGAATGAGAATTACCTATTATGTACGTATTCTTTGATTTTTTTTTTAATTATAATTCTTTAAAAAATATTTTGTATAGCACGTTATATTTGTAAATAAATATTGGTTTCTCTTTTTGTGAGTCGAAAATATAATTATGCATTTTAGAATACGTTATTAGTTTGTTATGTTAGATTTATATGTTTATTAATATTAACTATATTACAGAGATGTGTACAAATATTAATATTAATTTTATCATGCACGTTACTTATTAATATCCAAAATCATCAATTTTTAAAAATGCACTACAAAAGGGCTATTTCTTCAAATATATTGGTAAGATTATATTTAAAAATACTATATTTTTGGAACTTGTGTCAAAAGAAAAATTCACTAGCTTAAATTGTTTTTAGATAAAAGTTCTTCGAGGATATATAAAAGTATTAGAACCATATATCTTAAATGTTTCCTAACTTTTTTTTTTGTGTAGTAAATCTTAATTCTTTTCAAGGATTAACATTTACATTTTCTTATAATTTCAAAAGTAAATGCATATCTTTTATGAATAATTTCATATTTCATAGCGAAGAGGAATTACATATCACATTTTTAATGATTTCAGTTTCGACGAAACAAAAACTGGAGCTGATTGTTAACTTAAAATTTGAGTCTTTATGTCACAAAATAAATTTGCACAATATATATATATATATAGAAAATAATTTTAACATTATTTTTTAAACAACATAATTCAAATTTAATTAGTTTTAGTTCAGATACTCAATTATTACAATGTATTAACTGATTTCATCATCCTTGAGAATTTTCAATTGGATAATATTTCTCTTCCGTTAAAAAAGAAAGAAAAATTATAAATAGCAGATCGGAAGTCTTAAGATATTTCGGCAGATGTAATTTAATCGTTTTTTATTAAAAAATATAAATAGAAATACATAAAAAAATGGTGAAACGTTTTCTTCTTTCCTTATCTAAAGTGTAAAAATAAAAGTATGTAAGGAATTCTATTGATTACACTTTTCAAAACAGAAAAAAATATTTTATTCGTAAAATGTTACTTAAAACAAATGAATAAAACTGTTTAAGTACTTGTAATTTAATTTATATGTAAGACACGTTATTTGTCTTCAAAAGTGCAAGCGTATGAACTTAATTTCTCGTAGAGTTTTGGTCATTCGTTTTAGATAAATAACCAAAAAATAATGCTATTGCTATTTTTTCGGCAAATGTTTTTCTCTTAAACATATTATCTACTACAATGTGTATTTGCTTATGATAGCGATAAGAATAAAGCACGCTCTTTATTTTAATGAATAAGATAACTCTATTTTTCCCCTTCAAAAACATGCAACGATACTTAAAACAATTAGATATTATTTCAATCACTTTACGCACTCACAGATTAATATGTTATGAAATAAAGAAGAAAACAAGACATTATTTCATAACAATCGATATTTTATTTGCTTTATCTCGTTTTTTCAAATTTCCTCAGAACTTTTTAGCAAATACTTTTTTTTTTTACTTATCAGGGAAGTGAAGAAATTTTTGGATTAAAACATACGAGGGAATAAACAAAACTAAATAAAATAAGCAGAGATCATTCAATTACAAAAAAAATTGTTAGCTTACAAAGTTCCGGCTATAATGAATTTACTTTGGATTGGTGTTCTGTATATACATATATTTTTAGTTTTAAAAATGTTTTATCTACCTATGAACATTTTAGTGAATTTGAAAAACTTGTTATATCCAAATCACGTTTTTATCTAAAAGTAGCTCTAAACTACAGAAAATATGTGTAATTTTATCTCTTTGAAAAAATGAAATCATTTTATTTTAAATTAACTAAAGTAATTCATTCTATTCACTGTCGATGGCATTTAGACTTTAAAAATAAGTAAACAGCTTCTAAAATGCAAAATAATTGATAATAAACGAACTCATTTAAAATTGAACTATTAAATATTTTAATCATGACTAAAACTTTTCTATAAATTATATCAGAATTCAAAAATGATAACAAAAGTTTTTTAGCCCGTTCAATTTCTTATACTTCTTCTCTAAAGAAGAACCATATTACTGCGGTATTGATGCATAACGAGTTTCAGAATTTTATGTTTAATATTCAAGATTTCCGTTTGAATATTCATGAAAATGAAAACGCATAAAGTAAATAACTTTTTCTCAAAATTAAATGATACTCGTATGAATCACATAATTTTATCACTCTTATAATTCATTTTAGTAATTAGAAATCATGATACATACAAAAGTCATATTAATTTAAGTTATCGAACTCTACTGGACAATAAAATATTTCTGAATAAGCTTTTATCTGATAAAATAATCTTATTTTATTTACCTGATTCTTGACGGGAGTTACTAGGCCTTTATCTCTCCAGTCAACTTTATCGGGGATTTCAACATTGAAAAGAGGAACCCAGCTACTGGCATTGCTCTTAAAGTTTGCTTGGCTCTTGTAACCATTGAAAATTCTCACGAATTCATTGTGTTCCTAAAAGAAAAAAGAAATTTTGTATTTTATTGCTATAATGTAAAGTTAAAAAATAATAATGAAATAAAGTTTCTTGTAAACAAAGCATTTTACAATAATATAACAAACAAAAAAATTATTCTTATTACGTTAATTGGATGCTCAAAATGAATTATGTGATGTTGATCCTATTTTAAACTTGCTGTCAGTCATGCACGTCATCATGCTGTCATTTCCACAGATAAAATGAAATTTTATTCGTGGAAATGTTTTTCATAATTTCCGGTGTAAATTTTTTTTCTTCTGAATAACCTAAAGTACGAAAACAAAATAATACAATTTATATTTCATATTCAGAAATAAATGCAAAGTATTAGAAATACTAGGGTCGTTCAGTAAGTCTTTAGAAAATCCAAGAGGTGGCGTTCGTAGCATCGAAAATCGATTACGCTTAATGAGCATATGACTCAATAGACAGCTGTCTGAGCCTGAGTAACTCGTCTTCGTCTTCATGACGTCTTTCACGCCTCTAAAACTCTTTGTCAGATTTTTTCTATCTGATAAGATCATCCTCTTTGAAAAAGATGCACCGGAAGCATCCCATTATTTTGATTTCTGCTTGACTTCCGTTGCATGTTATTGAGTTAATTTGCCAATTATTAGTCAACTTATAACTACCAAATCAAAGCTATCAATGTCCCATTTGTTTTGGCTGCTTTTAACAGAGTTAAACACCTAATGGTAAAAATAATTTACCTTAATAAAGCCATCTGTCTTCAAATATAAGTACTTTTTTTTTGGATATCCTTTTTATTAGAATAAAATTTAATTTTTGCAGTAACTATTAGTATACGTTTCAAAAGGAATCTTTTGGGACTTTTGAAATATTATTATTTTCCAAGATATGAACCCCTGTCGGAAGAAAGCCTTAATAATATTTATTATGTTACTAATAATACAAACTCTGAAATTGTATTTAAGAACTCTGAATATGAGTTTATGATGCAATTTTAATATAGAAAAATAGTAATTAAGAATGAATAAATCTTTCATAAGTTATAATTTACTTTGATCATAGAGAAACATCTTTAACAACTTTACGAGAAGCCCCAAAATCTATGAGTATAACAATCAAGACATTTATAAGAATGAAACAGTATTATCAAATTTAGCATGTTCTTGTATGAGTTCACTATGCCTCATATATAAAATTACGAGGTCTCTCATATATTTACTGACATGAATTAAATAATGTAAGATTTTAATTTTTGATATTAAATTTTTTTTTCTGTATTATAATGAATGAAAGTATAAGATAATAGATATTTATATTTTGGATATCAGAATTAATTGAATATTTTTAATTATATTTAATAATAAAAAGATCACTTCGATTACATTTTTATAAAAATTCTTAGTGATCGTTCAATAATATTTTTTCTTCTTAAAAAGCAGTTCATATGTATTATTTTGTCTTATGCAACATCTATAAAGTGACTGAAAATGAAGAATTTTCCACAAGATAATAATTTTAAAATTCTTACAAATAAATAGCAGTGAAAAACATTTTGTTTAGAGGACATAATATTATGCGATTTTAAAATAATTATAATTATTAAAATGTTTTCATCTGATAATGATATATCAAAATTAATAAATTTAAAAAAAATAGGAAATTATTATAAAATTATCATTATAATCATTCATATAAAATATTAATTTATGTCATGAATAAAAGTAGATTTCAATAATTAACATTATATTTTATTTATAATTTAATTATTTAATTAATAACCTTAAACTTTTCAATTTTCATACCCAAAACATAAATAAAATTGAACCATTACGTATCTCATTCAATGTACTCAACACAAGTGTCAATGTAAAAAAGAATGTCCAGCGACAATGTTTAAAATTTTCAGTAAATGAAAATACTGAAAAATGTTTCTCGAGTTGAGAAGATGCTGAATCATTAGTAGCAAAAGTATTGTATTGGAGAAAGAAAAATAAGTACATGAATATACCTAAATTACATGAGGACTTAGTACATGAATACCTAAATTACATGAGGACATAGTACATGAATACC
>BMAW01041403.1:277047-323885 GCA_019974015.1 Nephila pilipes | reverse complement strand
ATACCTAAATTACATGAGGACATAGTACATGAATACCTAAATTACATTGTACTTATGAATGCAAGTGTAATGCAAGAAAAATATTCTCCATTTCGAAAAAAGCAATAACTTTTGTATTCCTTGACTAAATACGAAAATGTATTATGGAAAATCATACATTTACGCATTAATATATTTAAGGATGCAAGTGTAATATGAAAAAAACGTTAATAAAAAAATAAATCGTTTGCTTTATTATGTTCTATAATGCTTTAGTATTAAAAAAAAGATAGGTAAAATGATAAAAATATAAACCTGCAGGTTCTTACCAAGTCGGAATATTCATTGATTCCCTTTCTGTAAGAGTGAAGGCCCATATCATATCTCAAGTTGTGTCGGACAACATCAGCAACTCTCTGTTCCCAAATGAGACGTCTGGCGACTTCTTCCTTTCCTTCATAGACTTTTCCGAAAGATTTCTGCAAGAAACAAACGCAAAATAAATTCCCATTTGCTCTCTCTTTCGTATCGCTTCTCAGAGGAGTGAAGGAAACTATTTAAATCCTATTTCACTAGCTGCAATTTGATTCTCTCTCAAAATAACTTATATTTACGTTGAGATATAATTTTTAAAGCTACATCGTTTGATAAATGTGATATATAGTTATAAGTCATAATCCCTTAATAAGTTCTGCAACATTCTAAATGGATTCCATTTAACTATATGGAACAAATTATGGAAATAACTTAATAGCACAATCTCTATTAACAATTTTTAACAACTGCAAAAATACCGTTTGTCTGATGCTCTTGGGAGTTTGAAAATGTCCTGTTGTAAAATTTTATCATAAACATAAGTCCTTTAAAAATTATTTTATGTTTTATAAATTTTAATAACCTTTTCAGAAAATAAGACCGCAGTAAAGAATACAAATAGGTTGCAGTAGAAGTTATTAGTTCTGTAAACTAATAGATATTAAGTGATTTCTGCCAGATTCCAATTTTTACAGGTATATAAATTATTTTCTATAAGGCATAATATATAAATATAGGTTCATAAAAAAGAGAGATATTTTGCATTTTATTAAAAAAACTTAAGTAACTACTTTTAAAATTAAAGTTTTATAAGCATTTTTTAAGAAATTTAACGTTTTCTAAATTTTGAAAAAAAAATTTAAAACAATTTTTAACATATAATTAATTATAAAACTAATGTATCATGTTTTAATAATGTAACAGATGATGTGAATTAGGAAAAATACTTTCAGAGTGCTGAATTTTTATAACCTCTTTTTAGAATAAGGAAATCCACATTCAACGTGGAGCATAATGAGAATTTTCATTTACAAACACCATTTCGTTCGAAAATTTGTATTAGTCATATGAGATGTTACAGATTAATATTTGTTAATTTTATGAACAAATTTAGAAGCTTTTTCGCTTCGAATGTAACTTTTCGGTATGTAACTTGATTCGATTTTAATAAGACATCACGCCACGCTTAAATATGGTATTTAAATATTATTGGATGAAATAACTAAAAGTAGACACACACATGATATTGTTACAAAAAGAAATTTTATCATAAAAATATAGCTTTTTCCGACTTGTAAAGGCCGATATTTTATTTTGTGATAATTAATTTTATTCCATTTATACAAATACCCATAACATTTTTCTTTTTCCGAAGTAAAGAAATATATTTACTTTAACTGTTATGAGAATTAAACTGACTCAAAACTTATACTTCCATGTATTTATGTCCCTCTTGATGAATCTAATTTTCATTGGAATGTGATAGCCTTTCCATTTACATTTCTAATTTTAATGAGAAATAGATGAAAAGAACGTCACTATGTGTGATTTACTTGTATCTTCTATTTATTTCTTACTATGGTATGTGAAACATTGTGAACATACTTACCTTGAAGTTTTCCCAGTGCTCGTTGAGATCTGGGTCGAACAGTAAGTGTTTCGATGCTGCTACAGCAAAAAGAGCAAACAAGGCAAGGTACTTCATGGTTCAACCTGCAAAACGCATTGTTTAAAATTATTTTTTATCTAGCCACATAAACAAAATATGTTATTTCACTTTCTGGTAGTTTTCTCAGTAATAAAAACTCAACCGAGTTTCGTTATATCAATATAACAGGTCAATTAAGAAGTCCTGGCCTGACACATAGATGGCGCTACTAGAATTAAATCCGTATGTTTTTTAGTTAGCCCTAACCCTCAAATTAACTCTAACCCTTAAAGTTAACCCTAACCCTTGATGCCGAGTTTCCGGACACTGCCCCAGGAAAATCAACCATGAAGGATTGGTATGTTAAGTTTAGACGTGGTGAAATGAGCACCGAAGACGGTGAACGCCCAAAAGAGGTTGTTACCGACGAAAACATTAAAACAATCCTCAAAATGATTTTGAATGACCGTAAATTAAAATTGAATGAAATAGCAGACACTCTGAAGATTTCAACTGAACGTGTACATCATATCATTCACGAATATTTGGGTATGAGAAAGATCTGTGCAAAGTGGGTGCCGCTCGAGCTCACTTTTGACCAAAAACAACGACGAGTTGATGATTTAGAGCAATGTTTGAAGATGATCAAGCGTAATGAACCCGAGTTTTTGCGTCCATATGTGACAATGGATGAAACATGACTCCATCATTTCACTCCGAAGTCCAGTCGACAGTCATCCGAGTGGACTGCACACGATGAACCCGCTCCAAAGCGTGGGAAAACACAACAGTCGGCTGGCAAGGTTATGGCGTCTGTATTTTGGGATGCGCATGAAATAATTTTCATTGACTACCTTGAAAAAGGAAGGACCCTCAACAGTAACTATTACATAGCGTTATTGGACCGTTTGCAGGACGAAATCGCCGAAAAACGGCCGCATTTGAAGAAAAAGAAAGTGCTGCTTCACCAAGACAATGCACCATGTCACAAGTCAGTGAAAACGATGGCAAAAATCCATGAATTGGGCTTCGAATTGCTTCCTCATCCACCGTATTCTCCAGATCTGGCCCCTAGCGACTATTTCCTGTTCTCAGATCTCAAAAGAATGCTCGCTGGGAAGAAATTTTCGTCGAATGAAGAGGTGATCGCCGAAACTGAGGCCTATTTTGAAGCAAAGGACAAATCGTACTACAAAAAAGGTATCGAAAAGTTTGAGGGTCGCTATAATCAGTGTATCACCCTTGAAGGGAATTATGTTGAATAAAAAAAACTAATTTTGCCAAAAAAATGTGTTTTACTATGGTAGGCAGGGGACTTTTCAATTGAACTGTTAGCTGTCAATTTTTCTTATTTTCAAAATGAAAAGGTGGATATGTTCTATTATTTTCCAGCAGAAAACTGAATGTCTTTACTTTTCTAAGAATAATTTTCTCAACATCAATTGGTCGTATTCATGATAATTAGACATCAGTACAATGCAAAGTTTAGAAAAAAAAATATGTGTTCGTATTTTAAAATTTTTTAAAGTAATACTGACGAATTACTCGTGAAAAACTCATTAAGCAGGGACATTAATTCAAAATTTTTAACGTATATGGTAACGAAAATTTCTAGTTTCTCATTGAACTTTACTTTCTAAATTAGAAATGGAAAAATAATATTAAATTATAGATTTTTTTAACCAACATTGCTAGAGCGCATTTATTAAAATTATAAAAGAAAATATTTGTATTTCAAAGGAAACGAGTAATTGCGCCCGTTCGGTAGATACATTTTATTTTACTACGGAAATCTCAACTCATAATTAAAAAGAGAAATTTGGAGCTTTGGAACTGTTGCGTAGCTGAAATGATTAACAGCAGAAGCAGCTATGAGAATAGGTGCAAAGAATTTAAAAACTTTTAAATGAATAATAGTTATCAAGAATTAAGATATTCTAAAATTAATTCATAAATATTTAGAACAAATTTAAATATTGAAGCTGCGTAAATAATTTATTCTCCAGTTTATTTATCATCTGATACAGTTGGTTGAAAAACACGAACCCTATGAGAGTTTACTTCCAATATTATATTAGAAGAAATTATTATTCTACTTTTAAAGCCTGTTTAGAGTTGTCAAAAATTCCAAAGAGAACCATGTTTTTCAATTTTATTTTTATTTAATAAAGACCGTCTACAATACATTTTGTAATTATGGGTCATAATGCATATTCCTGATTTAAAAATAAATTTCAAATTATTTTTACATAAAGAAAAAAGGAAAGTTGTAATGTAATCCAATTTCCGAACATTCTTTTTAAAAAATGAACTGAATATAATCTTTTATAATACCGCAAAAACAATAACTTCTGAAATAAATTTGCTCTCTTTTAGCGGATGAAAACAGTTTTGTATTATTTATGTCATTAATATATCTTGTCCTTATATTGATATTTTCTAGATAAGGATGCAGTAATTCTTCAAATTCATTAAAGGAAAATGATAGATGTAATTAAGAGATATTCCAGTAAGAATCCTATACATCTTCAAACTTTAATTTTATCGAAAATTTGTGAATATTTAGATGTTAGTACGTGTTGACATTGATTGATTACTAAATTACCTCTAAAATGAAACTTAAGAATCGAAAAATGAAAAAAAAATTACATCATAAATTTGATAGAAATAGCTTCATTAAATTAATGATAAAAAGAAAAACATTATAATTTGAGTACCTTTTTTCAGAATATATATATACTCAATGATTGTTTATTTTTTGATTTTAAGAATATTCAGAAGAAGATTAAAAAATTATCAGTATTATAATTTGTCTCAAAACTTTTCAAAAAAAATGTAAGTACAATCATTCCCAGCTGGTAAAATGTTCAGCATTAAATTTGCAAATTCCTGCTCTGATTATTTAACAATATTTTATTTCCAAACAGTTGTAACTCAATATTGTAATACACATTTAATTTAAATCGTTATAATATTAGTGTATTATTAAATGTGAATACAAAAGAAAGTATTACGAAATATTTTAGTGAATTAAACGTAAATATTTTAGAAATGTTGTTAATACAGAAAATTTTGTAAAACGGAATCAAAGATAAATTAATACACAAGAATAAAACATGTAGACAAAATTCTAGAGCAGTAAATACATATAATATATTTTCTAACATATTTGCGAAATATCGTTTATTACAGAAGTTTTGAATTGTTCCGAATATTCTAGAATGGTAATTGAAATTTTCTTAAGAAATGGCTTAAATAACACATAATAAGAAAACTCAAGGAAAAAAAAGAAAATTTTGAAAGAACAATCGACATCTTAAAGATTTGAGATTATAGATAAATTTGCTGATAAATCAACTCACCCAAGAAAAGATGTGCAAAATATTGACGAACAGTTGTACTCCCAAAAAGATGGTTAGTTCTTTGCAAAAGTCTGTGGTATATAAAGGGCTGGATGATTTTGCTAATCAGTTTCTTCAGTCACTTGATATTAAAAGTGTTATCAATAAAATGACAATTATTACCCATACAAACGCGAATAATCATGCTGAAAATCACAATTCTTTTACTTATCAGTTATACTCCACTTCATCTAGTTCATTTTCATTGCTCGATATAGCTGGGAATGATTAAAAAACCATGATTAAAATGTTATGTGTGACTTCTGGTTATCTGTATCAGCCGACATTATTAATGAAATATCATGTTTTTCTTCTTTTTTAAATACCTAATCATATTTACTTAGATTACAGCAAAAGATACAAAATGTGATAATAGTATGTAGATATTTTTTTAGAGGAATAACAAAGCACTTAAAGTATACAAAATAAAATTTAATAATTATACGACTTTTTCCCGGTAAGCTGGAATTGTGTTAAAAATACTTGAAAATTTCAAAATATGAGGTCAAGAAGATGGAATTTCTTTTACTCGAGATTAACTTTTCCTAGAGTGATTTCGTGCACATGACTTAGAACTTTGATCAACTACCTTTAAACGAAAGAAAAAGATATTTTGGGTAGCAGTTTTCAAATAATTAACAATTGCGATTTCAGAAAATTCTAAAAATTACTAAAATGAACTTTAAAATCAAACGTTAGAGAATTAGAAAAAAAATATGAAAAGAATTCCACAAAATGAAATATATGAACATAAATTCTACGTTTATAACTTAATATAAATAGTAGTATGTTTATAGCAAATTATAAAGCTACTTCATCGTTAGAGTTAACAAACTAAGCGATGCATTACATCAAAATTCTCGAATTTTAGACATTTCTAGAAGAAGAAGGTATAACTTAAGTATGTTTAATTTCTCTATAACTGTTGAAATATATATAAAATCCAAACAATTATAGAAATATTTAAAAAGATTTTATTCAAAATATTTTTAAATAATCAAATTATTTTTTCAAAAATTATCAAAAATATTCCAATAAGTAAGAGACAATCAAAAGAATAACAAAGAATTGATCTTATAAGCATACATTTTCTTACATTTTCTTTACACATTGATCTTATAAGCATACAGTTCTCGATGACTCGCGCCAATTTTTCTCTTCCAATTCCTTATGGCTTCCCAAACCGCCTGGATATCCAAGAAACGCCTCCTGGACTTCTCTAGTCCTTCCACGCTCACTTCCCATCTCCGTCTCTACGTTATTTCGTGACGGCACCTTCTCCACAGGTACAGATCCCTCTAAAGAGTTTGCTGACTTCAGCAAACTTCCTCACTAGGCAATTCTGACACGCTAGTGTCCTCACAGCAGATACAATTGAAATCTGGAATACATATATAACTAAAAGAATAAAATGAAATAGTACACAAATCACAAAAATTCATAAAAACTTTTCCACTTTTTCTGACTAATATCCTGTCCAAAGCTTCATTTGATCCGCTGTTGACAACATCCTATTTGGCTCCTCAAGCTCTCCAATTTCGACTTTTGTTATTCTTAAATCTCGAGCGTTGCGTTGTTCTGATCTGTTTTCGAATTGACATCCTTTTCCTTCTAGTAGATTTTAAAGCACTTTTAAAGAAAAAATCCATGATTTCTCGTTCCTTTATTCGGAGGTGATGCACGAGAATATTCTTTTAAGATTTTAAGATGCTCTTTTTCACGAGCTATCATAATCCTGTGAAAGGTATCCGTTTCTCCCCTTTCTATCTGTACGCTCAATTTTCTTTTCGCCTTCCTGTCCAAAACATCTCTAGAATCGATTTTTTCTCGATTCTGAACTCAGGATTACGCAAGAAACACCCCGAAGAAAGGCTCTTAGCATACGGAATGATGGAATGTCTCTCTTTCATACACTCTTATCATCGCTTAAGTGGTAAATACCTGTCAACATGCAATTTATTGCCTGTAACTTGACACTCTTATGTGTCTCTTTCCAAAATGTTCGTTAAATTCTTAATGTCCACGTTTAACAGGAGCTCCCCCGATATTTTAACGAAGGAAAAGGTTAAAACATCGGGGGAGCTCCTGTTATAGTTGGACAGGGTAATTTCTTGGAGAGAGAAACTCTCTCTCCAAGAAATTACCCTGTCCAACGGTTTCTACTTCCAACCGATGTGAGCATACTTTCGAGAGCTTGGAATAGGTTTCGATGCTTTCATTTGTGGCCTCTTTCGGCCTTCAATCTATTTTGAGCGAGTTTTGACTTCTCATTTTTACCATTTTCTAGTTGTAATAATTTTAAAAGCTGTATTTCCAGTTTATGGGCCTTTAAATTCAAATTTATTTCTTCTTTACGTTTTCGTTCTTGAATTATAAAGTTTAGTCGATCGAAGACAAATTCCGATTCTTCTTTAAAACATTCAGTGCTCTCTATTTTCTTTTTTAATTGATATTCAGTTAAATCCTCTGTAGGGGTATCATACAATTAATTTAAAAGTTCAATTAAATCCTTTTTTACTGCATTCCTAAACATTTTTCTTTTTTAAAATATATCTATTTTTATGAGAATAATCAAAAATATCCTACCTCCTCTTCCTTTTGCAGCATTTTGTCTTCTGTACTTCAGAATCCAGGTAATTTTCAGTCCAAGCACACACACTAAAATTTCTCGAACTATTCTTTTTAAACACTCTGTCCAAAATTCAAATTCAGAATAAAATCAAGTCTATCAAGAATTCTAATTGTTTCTTTGAAATTCAAAATTTAAATTCACAGGTTCAATGAATATAAGTTCATAAGTACATACCGCACCGAACGCCAACAATATGTTGATAGCACCCTTGTGCTCACATATTGAGTGAGCCAAATTCTGAGTTTCTGAGTGAGCCAAACTCCCTTTCATTTTTCACCAGCTCTCCATGGCTCCCGTCAGTATCTCGCTTCTAATACCTTGCGGCTTCTCAATCCTTTTCTATATCCAAGCAACGTCTCCTGGACTTTCCAGGTCTTTCCCACGCTCGCATCCACAGGTATGGCGCCCTCTAAGGAGTTTGCCGACTTCAGCAAAATTAACTTCCTATATATAAAAAAGATTTTAAAAATTAATTTATAAAATAAATACAAATGTGACTTTTAAAATTCATGACTGTTTATTTATTTCACTGTTGGTGAGTGAGTATTACATGGTGATGAGCGCAGTACGGCTTCGATCAACAAGGTCGAAGCGCAAGTCCATATGAATATAACAGAAGAAAGCTTTTTTTTTACCGTGTATTGAGTTTTATAGTAGTGATTTTCCAGCGACATTTTGGCAGTCATTTGATTTCCTTGTTCTAGATGTAAGGATTCCTATGGACTTTAGCTGCAGACAGGATGTTGGGATTATTTCTGACAGATTTACGACCATGAGAAAACGGATTAAAGAAATTTTCTGAGCGCATAATTTAATAAATAAAAAAAAATGGATACTTTGGAATTGGATCAGGAAATGGAAATAAGCTTTTTGCTTTTGAATTAGAGAATAGGAAAAATTAGGAAATGAAATTATTATTAAGGGAAATTCTTAAATTAAAGTTAAATCATTATATATATATATATATATATATATATATATATATATATATATATATATATATATGTGTGTGTGTGTGTGTGTGTGTGTGTAAGTTACGTCAATGATGGATGGATTAGTATAAAATAATACATGTTACTCAAATCCTGGTCTAGAACATCGGAAGTTTGAGATGTGGATATCACAAATATTTTTCCAAATTTTTATATTGAAATAATTTCCCTATTTCTTTGAAATGAAAACTCGATATACAGGGAACTCGGTCGAACTCACTCGGTCAAGTGATGAGAACACCATCTGAGCTGCACCACCCTCCCCAATCATCCACACAAATAACATAGGAGGACTTGAAGCTTTGACAACGTTCATCAGCACCGCTATATGACTGATTTTTAGTGGCATTAGAACTGGACCCCACGATTCGATGAAAACAATGCCGACCTCGAATTCTCGATCCCGACCACTAAGACTACAGCGGCCGCTACCATTTGAAAGATGACATGTAATGCATGCGGGATAATGATAGCAGAATTGCTAAACTAAAAGATAACTCCAATCGAGGTCGGATAGATGTTGCCACTTGAACCATTGCAGAACCTAAATTCTAAGAGAACATTACATGACAGCGATTAACAGAACTATTTACACAACACATGATTCGTCATTAACAACCATTCGACGTGTAACCGAATAGTTAGCGATTGCAAGAACCATTGATAATAGACTCAGAAAATGTGGTTTGAACTCACATCCCTAACTGCACCGACAACCCCTCACCTATGTACATTGTCTCGAGAAGATTTATTTTCGAGCTAAAAAGCAATAACTATGGCTAACAGAAACATGAGCGGTGAGATAGTTATCTGACCAGGGGCTTGGCTATCACCGTATCTGCAGTATCAGAATGTAGCATGTGTAAGCGAAAAATCATGTAATGTTATCCAAATTGTTATTGATATAACTATGAACCCTAAAGAATGAATGAAGAAACCGTATGAATAATGATTTGAGAATTTTGAATTTCAAAGGGGGAATTCTATTAAAGTGAACCCATAACCTGACAATTATTTCCTTAATATATCAAACATGAGGAGACTAGTAGAGCTTATTATAGATTACTAAGCTATTTCGTGTGTTTAACAATTCATATGGACTTGTTTCTTTTTTTTTTAATCCTGCTTTGCTTTTTTTTTTTTTTTTTGGTGAAGGTATATGCATATATTTCAAATACATGATAGACTTAAAAATTACTGCTCAGGGAAGAAAAGAAAATCTGCCGAAATTTTTTGATTCTCGTAATCAAAATTCTAATTGGAGTGAATTAGATTATTCGACAGAAGGTTCGACGATTATTCGTAGGTTGGCTGATGGCTCAGAATATGCAGTAATTAAATTGTTTTAAATTTTCAGATTCTTCTAAACCACAAGGTCTATTAGAGTCTTCAGAAATAGAAGAATTGCGCAATAAAGATTCTAAAAAATAGGACAAATTAAATTCTAAATTTTCTTAGGATATTGGAAATTTAGGTGACGGCCATTAAGAGTCCGAAAGAAAATACTTTTTAAATTAGGGCAATTAAAGCTTCAATGACCATTTCCAAGCAGAGCCGATGTGTTTAAAAATTTCTTTACTCACTTTTAAAAAGCTGGTATAAAAATTGTGCAGCCATAGTTATGTTATTCTATGATTTTAAACAAGCTTCATCGTCACTTTTTTTAGTATTTAGTAGATCGTCACACAAAGCAAATCTTATACCCTTTCATAAATTAATGAGTGTTTCCATCAGAAGTAATTTTACACAATATATTACTGACGATGAAAACTCACAGTAACTTATGAATTCGCTTTTATATTATAATTATTGGTTTCAAGGAATTATAACTGATAATAATTGGAAAGTGAAATCAATAGTAAATTTTCTTTATAAAGAAATGTATTGCTTATAAGAAATCTATTGATGAAAACAAATGGAAAGTATCATCATTTGGTGCAGGTAATAAATTCTATCAATTTACTTCTGTTTTAAAACATTCCTATGTAAGGGTGTTTCAATACATCTCTTTTTCTTTGAAAGTTTCGTAACGGCTTCATTAGTGATCATTAGTGTTAATAATTAGTTATTAAATTACTTGGTAAGTATAATTTAAACGTATGTGATTCACATAATAATTGTTTGTGAACAAAAAAAATTGAAATGGTGCAGAGATATTTGAAATTTGCGGAAAAATACATAACGCAATTGCAGCTTTCAATAAGAAATAACATTATGTGAATGCATACAGGATTTCAAAGTATTATGATAAAAATTACGTAGTAGTATTAATATGTCTTGACACCAATAATTACTTTTAATTAAGAGTTTGATACTAAACGAAAGCAAAACTGACACAAGGTAATGTAGAGTTTAGTGCAGTCTTAAAAGAAACTACCTCTTGTAAACACAAGAAATAGCTAGGAAGACGTATTTTAACTTTCATTTAGTTAAATACATATTACAAAAATGATTTTATTTCCCATATATATTAATTTATTACAAGATTGATGAAAATATTATTTTTAACTTGAAGTTTAGCCGTTGAAAACGTAGTACATTATGTTATATTTAAATGTTTACAGCAAAGAATTCCACACTTTTGTAATGTGAATCGGTTGATAAATATTAAAAATGTTAATAATTTGTGTGTTTTCTTTCTGATTAAGAACTAAAACAAAAAGTATACAGTTTCGATCTTAAAGCATATTTAGAATTTAAGTTTTGAATTCAACATAGTTTATTAAAATGATTGCATAGAAAAAATACATATTGTAAAAAATTGTTTTTGTTTTGATATTAACAATTGAATTTATGAAATTACTTTTTATAACATTATTAAAATGAATGCAAACTTTTTGTATTCAAAAATTGAATTAAATAAATAAAAAAGAAATAAAAAAAAGGAAATTTATTATAATGTTAAAAAGAGATTAATAAAAGTAAGGAATGTAAAGTTAATAGTCTTAATTTTATTTTTATTGCATATTTAATTATTAATAAATATTTAATTACATACAACTAAATATTTAATAATAAACCGATTTTAAATTAATATGCTATTTTCTTGTCGTTGTGTAATTAATTGAAAGTTATATTTTTTTAAAAAAACATAATTAAATAATTTTGTTGGGTAGGTTTCATTGTACACTGTTAATTAAGCAATCTTTTATTTTTTATTTATGTACATAATGTAAATTAAAAAACAATAAATGACAAATTACTTAATAAAGCAGTACACAAAATAAATGGGTCGTACAAAGTTTCAAAAATTGTTTAAACTATTATAAATTATTTGAAATATCTTCAATATTTAAACATGTTTAAATATTTGTATATGTTTTTGAATTTGCTTCTAATTATAAGAGAATCGAATATAAATTGTAAATGTAATTGATTGAAAAAAGATTTTGATTACGAATTTTATAAATAAACAGAAATATAAATCATAATTTTATGATCATTAGTAACTGGTTTCTTTTCTTTTTTCTTTTTATTTTAACATATTTAAATGCTTATATTTGGCTACCAGTTACAAAATTCGCAATTTTGAAAAATAATCCTAAAATTGTTTCATATAACTTTCAGTTAAAAGTCAGTCATATGATGAGACTGGCAAATGTCACGTGTCGCAATCGGATAATACAAATCTTAAACTAGATTATAAAAATATCTCCACTGTATCAAATTTTTCAACATAATCTGTGAGATAATAAATAATATCTTATCACATCTTATGTAACGCTTAATAGTTTTTCTTTCACATAAACGTAACATGTATGAATTGAATATAATCACAAGTATTAACTGTTGATTCTAATAAATTGCTTACTAAAGAAATTAGCGCATTCTACCCTCATACTCGTAAACGTAATGCAAATAATTCTGACTCAATCTGATTTAGTAAACTTTTTTACCTATGATTTTAAGTATATTTAATAAAAGAGCATCTGTGGCGACTTCCTAAGTCATTTTTTGATGTCATTTTGACTGCGGAGCTGTAAGGAGAATTGAAGAAAAGGAGCAGACGATCTTTTCTCCCCTCACTGAAATTTTAAGTTTGTAAATGTTAAGTTTGAGATAAATGAGTGGTTCTTTGCCTCATAAAAAGGACAAGAGTAAATATTACGAAAAAATCGTTTGCTTAAATGATTATGAAAGAGATTTGCTCCTGTGCAATTGGCAACAAAAACATTATTATTATGTGTTGTTCTATAAATTTTAGAATCGGTCTACTGTTGTAATGATTGGAGATGTTTATGTTTACATAAAATAAGTATTATTTAAAAGCTCCAACATTTTACGTTTTCGGTGTGGCTAATTAATTTAATGGAACTAATTAATTTAATTAATTTAATGGCTACTGTGAAATGTTAATGAAACAGCTCTCCGGAACGACAGAAAAGTTGCTTGCATTCCGCACACCTTCTGAAAGGAAATTATGGGGAATTGACTGTTTTATCAACACACTCCTTCCCCATACATCAAAAATCAATATAAATTCTATTTCATGATTCTTATATTCATCAACGCTACTTGCAATTGTTAAATTATTTCTCGTATTAAAATATAAAATAAGTACAAATAATTCACTTTTCAAATTTCGATGACTAAGCAAGCTCTAACAATAGATGAAAGATTTCTTGGAAGTTAATTTACCAAGAACCGGTTAGTTACAATTAATTAATTAATCTGACCCTGAATAAACAGATGAAAAAAAACTTGCGACATTATGAGCATTTTATTGCTCGCTGGCTATTATTCTTTGTAAGATTTCAAAGTTTTTTAATCTTTTCTCATAACTTTATCTGTTCTTAGACATTTCCGCAATTTAACAACTTCAGAGTCCCGAAATCCCTTATTTATTAGAATTTAAAGCCCGATGCATAATGTAATTTATTTACAACTACCTTAACGCGAGCCTACCTACATGTGCCTTTATTCATTTCCTTTGAAATTGTTACTACTCTCCCCCGGATGTGTAATCTCCGTTTTACTTTAAAGCATCGCGTTCTGGAGCGATGGAGCAGGGTTGATGGAGTTGTACAGGATGCAATAGCAGTTCTGATCTTTTTATTAACGTTCCGTTCGGAATTCTGAAAGCGCATTCCTTAACATTCTAATCTCGTCTAGAGTACACGAAGGGAACGATTTTCATTTCCTACATAAGGCTATGTAAATAATAGTATTTTCAACTATATTAAAGTTGATGTTTGTTCGTGATGTCTCATTGATAGATCTCAATTTGAATAAATGTGAAGATCGTCATTCTTTTCATTATTTTTCGTCATTATTTATCCCCCCTCCTATGAACTTATAATTCAAAATTATTTCTGGTTTTTTAGTCTCTATATAAATTGTGTCGGCACAGTGCGAACTGTTAAGAAAAATATTGCATTTATTACTTATTTTTTGAATGTATTAAACCATGGTGTCGTATCAGGTGATGGTTCGTCAATATCAGTGCAATCATATAGTAAATTTTATTCCTCTTTTTTCTCAAGTTCAAGTAAAACACGCTCAAAATCACTTGGATCAACTATTACGTTTCAAAACATAATTGGAGCGGTGGAAGTACATAGTACGCCAAATCGAACAGCGCCGAAAAAATAACTCTAGAGCCCAGATGAGTCTAAAAACCAAACGACTTTGTCAGGTGGAATTTCGCATTTGGAAACAGTAGATAAAAGTATAGAGGACCTACTTGATACACTTGTCCCGGCAATTTAGGGTTAAAATAGTAGTAATTTCGGATTATTCGCGAACCTTCCCTTAACTCCTTCTCAAAGTTAGGGGCAAATGCGAGCATAATGCTAGCATCTTTCCAGTGCCAGAGGATTTTTGTCTAATCCTAAATACACGAAATAACGGGAATATGAACGCGTTATTTAATAATGTCCTATAGAGTATATATGCGGTATATGGATTACACATATTTACAAACATACTCTATATACTTAATATTTAATTTTATATTAATATAATTAATTATTGCGGTATTCCCTCCCTAATCTGATGCTTCAGTTTTGCGGCCTGCCTATATTCCGGCGTTTTTATATATGATGATAATTCCTTGAAAAGTATTTTGTTCCTACGACTGCAGTGGAGTAATTAAGGTAGGCTATTAATCCAATTACAGACACAGCTCTCCATACCCCGCGCCTCCTTTAAAAATGTCTCGTAGAATGAAAGTCGAAGACTACGGAATTAAATTTCAACTCGAGAACGAACTTCATTATCTAAGAACTGAAAATAGTATTAAGAGCTTTATATGGAACAATGAAGAGTGTTGTTTTCATATATAGTCGATTGATGTTCATCTTTTTAATTCTAAATTTTTATTACTCCGTCTTGAAACGATTCAATATTACCTAGGGATATGGATTCTTCATTGGTATATGGCCTTTCCAGTAGGATCTTTTGAAATTCTTCTTTAACAATGCTACGTACCAGGGAGTGTAGATCTGTCAAATTCGTATCGGGAGATTGATACAATACAAACATTTGATAGCCTCTGAAACTTATTCCGAATGATACGTATCCGCTTATATATAAGTTTCTCAATCTGTCGGCAATGTCTTACAAATTCATCAAGTGCTTCATTGTTCTGAACCAGAAGGGTCTGTTGCAAATCTTCTAGAATCACCTTCATCAGATGAGCCCCTATCTCATCTTCCTGCAATGGCCGGTACTTATTTTTCGACAAAAGGCAAGTATATCCTGGATGTACTACTCGGAAGTCTCGTCAGTTCTTTGTACCCTTGTCAGTAAGCAGCTTTCGGCTTAGCGTCTTGGATCTTCTGTACAGGAAAACGTATTATTTAAGTAGTTTCTGACCGCCATCCAATTCGTGAACGTGTCCTCATTTCTGTCAAACCCTAGTCTAAGTGTTCTAGTGAGGTAGAAAACGACACTCGCTAGGCACATTTGTTCCTCCCAGCGGTTATAGGATGAGATTCGTACGTAGTCCCTGAACCATTTACTATAATCTTGTTGGTTGTCACCCGAAAAGATGTATGGACTTCTAGGTAGCTGGTAGGTTAGTAACTGTACTAGGGTGATGCTAGGTGAAACTTTAAGCTTTGATTATGTGTTATCAGACATCGTTGGGTCAGTCATCTTTTTGAAACGTCTATTTGAATTTATTAATTGGACAACTTCAGGTGTAGACCTTGAAGGCGTAGACTTCTACGTAGCTGCTTCGTAGTCCCGTCGGTTAAACCACACCTCCACCAAAAATGTCACGTAAAAGGAAAGTCATATAAAGACTAAGGAAATTTTGTTACCAAAGACCAGGCATTAATATTAAGAATTTTAATTGGAACATAAAAAGAATAGAATTAAAGATTAAGATAAACTGACTTCAAATGAAGACAACAGGATGCAAAGCAGGACAACAGGAAGAGGAAAATCTACCCCCAATTCACAGCTTTGCGAGAAGTTTATGCAGACGAAGAAGAAGACGCAAACTTCGATTTAGTTCATTCATATTTTCGAAAGGATGCGGAGAGTGAATGCATACAGGTTTATGGTGCAATTCTAGCTCTTGTGTCATTGGCAGAAAACGAGTATCGCTACATTACAAAACAGTATATTTTTTTGTAGTTTGAGTTATTTAATGCAGTTGACATTTTAGTTTCATGTAATGTATTAAGAATTTTACAATGGTACATAGTTTAACTGTTTATGCGCGTTATTTTCAATGATTTTCAAGCTATCCTGTGTTTTCGATGAATTGATGATGCTCTGGTCAGATATCTGCCGGATAATCAAGAGATTACTAAATGTGTATATTTTTTCCTTTATCTAAATTGGATTGCTTTTATTTAGTAGAGAATCAGGATGAAGAAATATTTATGTTCGGAGACCCACATCATCATTGGTATAACTACATTTCAGTTTTTTTTTTTACTGAAGACCCAATAATAACGTCATCGACTCACACACAGACGCATCTTGAAACTCTCCTTTCTACATGGACCAGACAATCTACGCCACACTCTAGATCAAAACAGAAAATCTAATCCAATACTAGGTCTAATTCTCGATTCAATATTAGACTGCAAACTTTTAAATATCTAAAATTCTAATAAAACTAAATCTCCCCCACCACGTTGGGGAGAACAAGTACCACGCGGTCATTTAAAGGCCCGTCAGGTCAGAAAGCCTGCGAGTAGAAAATATGCTTCTTACAATATGTTTATATAGTCATAATCCACTTGCAGTGGATTTGTCCCTTTGTCAATTTCGAGAAAGGTCAAATCAACGGATATCTTAATTCTTAATGACACATAATGCCATCTTGTTCCCAAAATATTTACTTTTAAAACATTCCAGTCTCTGACACGTATGCATAACGGTAGGGTTTGAACAATAAATCCCTGTGTCACGCCGGCGTACGAGCTGAGAATTCTGTACATTTCATGCACATATAACATGATACCACCTTAACACATGGGGTTACTTTCTGATTTTGTATTTAATATTCTAACTCCTTTTCAATCACATGAAACGTGATAACTCAAATTAAATAAAGATAAGAAGTGTGTTGAATCGAACAAAGGATAGTGATATACAAACGAAATAGAATTGAAAATAAAGGGAAGGGACAGATGACAACGAGAAGTCGATAAATTTTTATAAGTTAGAAATTAAGAGTGCATTGCTGTTATTGATCATTTGTATTTAAAATTGGTTACAATAAGAAGCCGAACCCACTGTATTTGATAAATTTCTGACTCCAAACAAATGGGTTGGTAAGCTATTCTTTGGTAAATTAGGATTGTTTAATTCTATGGTAAAAACTAAGATTCAGGAGCGAGTTATTTGAGAGAGTGCGATTTTGCATAATCTGTGAGGAAACCTTGAGAATAGTATATAATTCTGACGTCTCGTCAGTTGGAATTGTAACTTTATTGACTATTCAATTAAGCTTTAATTATTATTATTCTGTATATTTAAATAATGAGGGGAGGCATTATATATTTTCCGGATCATTAAATGTTTCTTCTCCCAAATCTGCTAAAGGTAATTGCAATTTTTTATGTTATTTTTGGATGTTTCCACTGGACTTAAGAACTCTTACTTCTCAAATAAGGGGAGATTCTCCTGCGTCATAAGTTACAAAATTCTTTGGATTTTTCGACAAGTTTCAAAACTATCACTAATTCGAAACAAACAAAAGGATATATGGATACAATGATTCAGTTCGAGAAATGGATAAAGTCATACGTTTTTGTTTTATTAGTCCCAATTATGACATGACAAGTGGCTTTTCGATAATTTAATTAAGGTTACATTTATTCCACGGGAACGCCTGCTATGCAACACGCACATTAAGTACTAGTTAAAAGAAAAAAAAAAATAGCGAATGTTTTCTTCCTAGAGCACTAAGAGTGCTTCACAACCCCTTAGGTGCCCCAGCGTCTGTATATTTTTAGATAAGAAGTTACAACAGCACTAATTAATTTTCCACTCGTCTATTCAGATTTAATCAGATTCACAATTATGTTTTCAATTACTCTTGAGTTACTTCTTGTAATTAAAGCTATCTGGATAATTTCTCGCCCGACAAAAGATCGCTAATTCCATGAATTTAAAAGAATGCGAATACTAATAAACATTTATTATTTGTTATAAATGAATTAAAAATTTGGAAAATCACTCCTGCTTCTTTTTCATTCTTAGAATCATTTCAATTATGAACGGAAGAAAAATTGCTTCGGTCGTTTGATTCATCTAATTTGTCTTCCATGGCTGGTGGCTGTTTATATTATCATTGGAGTTGGAAAATGTAAACATGTCTCCAACAACATTTGAAACAACTATTTTCTTGTGGCAGGCCTGATAAATATGATTATTTCTGAGGCAATAAGAGCACATCTTCCTGTTTTAATTACTTTTTCTAACTTTCGGCGAGATGAAGATTACAATCTTCTGAATCACGATTTCTAGAATTATAGGCAAGATATATATTCTTAGTTATTTAAAGTATTAAACACAGTAGCAGATAGAAATTTAGCTTAATTTTTCTCGTAATTTTGATTTCTAACAAAAAAATATCATTATTTTTTTTATTTTTTTTTATTGTGTGGTATAATTTTATACTAATTTTCAAAATGGTTAAAATTTCATGCATATTAGCGGAATACACTCATATGTTCTATGTATCGAATTTGATTTCCTAGGAATTACAATAAAATTTTAATATCGCATTGTTCTGTTTGTACTTAATTTTTAGCGATTAAATTAAAATATAACATCCTAAGGAACTATGATTTGAAACATAACTTTTTATTTCAACATCTGCTACTTCTAAACTGTCCACATGTGGTACACTTTGCTTATAGAAAATCTCGTAACTCGTATAAATTTGATGATTGTCATAAAAAAGGTAATTTGAGTAATTTATTCATGTGCGAATTAATAACATGATCATTTGTTTCATATGAGTCAGTCATCATTTTCATAGCTAGATCAAAATTAATATCTGTTATAATTAAACTTCATATGGAATTTGGTACACACCATTACAAACATTAAAAAATTATAAAATTTATCTATCTCTTATAAAGAGTTATTCTTGGGTATAAGGTTTTCAAATTGGCACAAATATTGAGCCCAGTTTTCGATTATTCCACATATTTAGTTAATTCGAGTTTAGGTAATTTAATAGGAGCGTTTTTTGAATTCAGGGGTTTATTTTTAAGTGTTTCTTGGTTCTGTTGCGCTTAAATATTCTGTTCAATAGTTTAAATTTAGAAATGCGCATTCTACATGTGTGTTTTGTATCAAACTACGTAACCTAAATTATTACGGTATTCCTTCACCGAAGTAATTTGGTTGATAATCGCTTTCTCATTTGTTTTAATTTCAATCTCGAAATTTACGTCTTTTAATTTTGTGTTTCGAAGTATTGACTGTTCAAACATTCCTCTAATTCATCCATACATAGCTTATTATGTATTTCAATATTTGTTATGTAATCAGCAATTTGAGATCTTAAAGTTTCGATCTCAAACAAACTGTGTTAAAAATTAGTATTTTATATTTGTGCTTCTCGAACGAGTACATTCGTAAAATCTTGGCTTATTTCTTTAAGTTAATTTGTGGTTACATTCGATAATTAACTATTGAGAATCTAGAGTTTCTATTTAATAAAACATCTACCCTCAGATTGATGCCATATTAAAATTAAATAAATATAAATAGTTTTCAAATGCATAATTTTTTCCCAATATATAGCAACCTGAAGATATGGAACATTCATATTTAAAAAACAACAAGAAGAGTATAAAAATATACTTTATAAGTGCGGTTATTATAAACGCTTATACAATACACACGCAATAAATATTATGTTCAAACTTTATTTCTATTATAATCCGTTATTTTAAGATAAGTTCAATTTTAAATATCTCAGAAAAGTGATTATTTGTTTCGTTTTATATGAAAAATCAATGTTGAAATAAAATAAGTTTAATAACAATTAATAAAATACTTATTTTAACAGCAATTACATATAAATTTGTTTTGGTTTTATTAACGTCCCACTAAAAATAACACGAGAGCTATTGGAGACACATCTCATATTTTGAACCTCGGTCAAGTGACGAGGACGACACCTAATCTGGCACCTCCCGGCTACACGGAGAATTTTTAGTGGCACCAAGGCTCGAATCCATGTTTCGACGAAAATGTCCGCGACCATGACCATTAGGCTACCGTGCCACAAATTTGAATTTTAGATGACATTTGTTTCATGTGTATGTATTGGGAAAGAAATTTTAATATTAAACAGTCTGTTTCTAGAGTGAAAATTGTATAGTTCAATGGGTTTCCTCACATTTTATTGTAAATACAGAAATAATTACATTCTAATTGTCAATGAAATGATATTTTAAGCATTCTAAGACTAGATACGATGAGTAAAGAAAGTATCAGTGAATTTAAAAGTAAATGTTTTGCATTTATTTATCCACATTCAATTAGAAGCTTAAAATTAGTTAACTATTTGCCATGACAGGTTAATTAAGATTATTAATTATTGTTAATTAATTACTGTGTATTCGTAATGTATCAAATTTAATTTAGTTTTATTTCCAATGAAAACTAATTCTGTATTCAAATTTTGCTTAGTTTAAGCATCTAATAATATGTATAGCTTCGTTTTCATTTTAATTACTGATGCACACAATAAGATTCCTGCGAAATAATTATAGCTGTACTTATATCATTTCAAAACTGAACGTGTGATCAAATTCAGAGTAATTTCAATTCCATATAAGCAAAAAATATTTATAAATATTAAGGAATTTAAAAAAATAAATTTTTTAAAGTTAATAAATTTTCAACTGCATATGTTTCCTAAATTTGAATTTTAAATATTAGATTGGATTATAAGAACATGAGTGAGAGAGAGAGAGATTAAATTTTGTGTGTGTGTGTGCATCTGTATTTAATTAAATACAATTAAATAAAGTAACTTATGAGTGTGTGTTCTCAAGTAAGAGATTAATTTAAAGTTAAATACTATTTATCCTATTTTTTAAAAATGTATTTCACTCCACGTTTATCTATATAAAAATTAATTTATAAAATTTTTAAAAAGTATCACATATTTTTTACTTCATAAATTCACCGATCTATTATTTTTACTCGCAATTTATTCTTATTTGTTTACTTTAGAGCTGATATGTTACCAACGTTTCTTTGGTAAAAAAATAATGAATAAACTAAATATTGTTTTCATTTTACACATTTTAACCCAATGTAGTGTTTAATAAAGCAAATAATTAAAATGGTGTTGGTCGATGTGAGTAAAATAATGTATTTTAAATGATTTTTTATTTCCTAGCATAATCTGCTTATAGATCATTTTAGAAAACATCAGAAAATGTTTTTTGAAATAATAAAATTTTCTTCTGAAATTTTATTTATTTTAAGACGAGACTTTTTGTTAAATTTTAAAATCTTCTTTATATAAAAGACTTGATTGGTTTATGCATTTTTGTGGTAGATTAATATGTTTAATTATTTTCTAAAAATTCTCGTAATTTACTTAATTTCAATGACTTTATCATATTGAATTTCCACTGAGCTCAATCGCTTTATTTAAAGATAAAGGCTTTTCTAAACACAGATAAATATTTGTTTGTGGTTAAGATTATTTCAAAATAAATAACATGCAGTTTATTAACATAATTTTTTATTAAAAACATTCATAACAAACATTTCATCATAAAATTTATGATGTCATAATTAAAACCATTAACAATAACGTTTAAATACGGTTTACTTGTTCTTAAAAAAATCACAGTTCTTGATGAAAATAATCACGTTTTAAACCATAGGATAGCTGGCTTGAGTAGCAATACCACACTGGTTATCCTTGTTTCTGGCCATCTTGATGTATCCTTTAGTTCCCCAGGTCTTTCCCCAACTGAAAAATAGAGAACAAAAGATTATAATGTGTGTATGTTTGATATAAGATAGTATTTTCTACTGCTTTAATATATCCATGAAATCTTAAGTTTTTGTAACAAAATAAACAGAAAATAAGTTTAAAATATTAGAATATATATCCGAATTCAAGCTGTGACGTTGGGTTATTTACGAGTTTCTTGGTAATTTGCATTGCAAACAATTACATCACCTAGCCAAGTAAATGAAATGTGATTAGATAAAGATGAAAAATATAGTGAATTGAATTAAAGATAGTGATATATAACCGAAATAGAATTGGAAGAAAAGAGGAAGGGAGATAGATGCTAATGACATTCTGACAGATGTTAATAAACTGGAGTAAATTATTGTAATTAATTGTTGGTAGTAAAATTTGTTAGAAGTTATTTCTGATTAGAATGATAGAAGTTAAATATGCTACATATATAATCGACGAATTTATCAATCGGTCCGAGTGAGTTGATAAGTTAAAACTTAGGTAAATAAACTTTTTTTTTCTGATGTCTCTTCAATTGATTTTGTGAATTCATTGACCATCTGCATGTGGAGTTTAAGGATGAAAGGAAGTCGTTACAAAGCTAAAGTGGGACAAATAAAATAACAAAAAAAATCATAACATAAAATTAACTTTTATTGGTACTTTTTCATTTCGTCGGAGCAAGCTATAAAGTCGCCAAAAATGATGTAACTGACGCCAAACGGAATATGTGTATACTGTGGGGTGTCGCCAATAAAGTCTACAAGGTTAAAATATTGGCGAAACGGAAAAGTATCTTTTTATTTATTCTAAGTAAATTTTTATAGCAAGAATAGTGTAACTATCTCTTCATTCATAGTTTTTTACTGTTCTTTATAACAGTAATATTATCAATTAGTCATAGTAAAGAGTTTAGGTTTTAAGATATGTTTGTGAAAAATTCTTATAAAATTTTTAGAAAAGTTTCGTTAACTTTAAAAATTTTATTGAATGTGTAAATAATCAATAGTTTAAAACAACTGATGAAAAATAACTTGAACTGAAAGAAAAGTGCTCAAGATTTCATGTTTTTAATGAAAAGTAATATAGTGTACATTGAAGCAAGTCTTGTTGTATTTGTTGAAAAGTTATATAAATATATGATGATAAAGTTATATAAATATTGAATCAGTTTATTGATATAGTTTTAAGTTATGAATATTCAAAGATTCGCGTAGTATTACTCTGTCCAAGTCTACTTTGCCCCAACGTGCCTGAAATATAGTTTAGAATAATAATCTTAGTTCTCTTTTACCAATTTATTTGGGTTCGAGAAAGAAATATCACTAGGGTTGAGGGCTAGTGTGGAAAATATAAGTCCCCCTCAGAAGGATTTACTCCGAAAAGGATCTTTATTCAAAGTCGATGTTTTTTTAATTCATTGATGTTCTCTTTTTTTACAACTATCTATATAATCCACCAACTGCTAATCACAATATTCAACTCTTCGTCGCTTATGTATGCCTCTCATCAAATCTATTTATCATGCTTCTTAACTTTAATTTAATCTGCATGAACCATGTTTCATTTTATTGGAAGTGAGGTTCCATTTTAAACAATTCGAAATGAAAAGATCCGAAAGCGAACGAAAATAAATCGCGATACAGTTCAAAATTACAACTTATATTGTCTATTATTTGTAAATTCAGTACGAGTTTGCAGTGATATTTGTTGTTTTAACTCTGATTTAATAAAAATACATATTTTTGCAAATTAAAGTTGACTTGATCTTTCACAAACTTAAATTAAATTTAAAAATGGGTCAAATATTTTTCTTGTGCATGCAGTAGGACCATAATTAATTATGCAGGCAAATTTACATCATGTGTACTCCTCTTTAATGATAGAATATTGTCTATTTAAGTTTCCCGTATATCTTATGGAAAGATAGGATGTTTTGTTTTTCTTCTGTCAAACTGGCGAGAGTGTAGATTACTCGTTTTCTAAATGACTGATTTAATTATACACATTACATAAACGACAGCACATACCTGTTCTTTACGAGCCAGTAGTCAGATCCGTCTTCGGTACCATAACCAACAACCAAAACACCGTGGTCGAGTTCTTCAGAACTGCATTCAGGTTCGTCATAGATACCATCTCTGCAACATAATTGTATCATTAATGCGGCGATCTAAGATTTTGATACAAATGACTTACAGAATGACTCCTCCAAGAAAGCTTAAAAATAATATAATTTCAATACCACACAGAACGATACAATTTTAATACTACAAATATAAATTAATAATCTTTTACTTTAGGTCAACAGTTTTCTTTTGAATGATAATGGCCCAGAGTGTTTAAACGAAAGTTCTTAAAAGTTGTATATGTTCGGTTGTAAGAACATTATACTTATCTTCTATACTATGTTTATAAAATTTTTAAATATAGAATGTTCCTCATATTTTAACAAGCTGAAAAAAAAATTAAAATCTATCATTTGGGGATTTCAAATTTTTTTATGGTCTTTACATATTAATATTTTGAATAGATTTTTATTTATTAGAGGTTATTCACTATATCACAGACCATTTACATATGCTTAAACCTTAAAGAAGCATAATGGCATTGTGGTAATCTAGCATAAATCCTGTTAACTATGATTAAACGAATGTGCAACTAAGGAATTAGTTTTCTTTAATTCTATCAACGTATTTCATTTAAATAATAAATTTCAGTAATAATTTTTTTCATTGAATCAAGAATTTGAGTTTTATAAATACTGAAGCAGCAGTATTTTATGCCAATTCAAATGAATATTTTTGTTAAAAATAATCTCAGAAAAAAAAACCGTATTGTTGATGAATTAAATATTTTTTGCAAGAATATAATTTTTAAAAGAATATCCTTAACTATTTTCATCTTTATACAAAAGAAGTGAAGTATATAAGCACCACGTGTCTTCTAAAATATAAGAAGAATATTAAGCATTGAATTTCGAGAAAAATTTCATTTCAGTCAATAATCAGATAAAATGTATTGATTTTATTTTCACGAAAAAGTGAAATATGGCGAAATGCATTTTACATCGTAATCACAGAATGCAATGTGTATAACAGACAAAACAAGTTTCACTTTAATTTACTTCTACTATTCTGAGACAATCAACACTTCCTCATATTCAGTGTATTTCGTAAAATTAGTTCGCAATAAATCTATATAAACTGCTACTGTGATGGAATTCTTTATGAAATTTGCAGAAAAATTATATTAAAACATTGTAGTAAAATTATAATCAATGTCGAAATGAGTTTTATTAAAACAAAAATAAATTCATTTTAAGCAACTGAGGAAAATAGGTTTCAAAAGCTATCTTGTGTAATTGATCCTATAAAAGATACATTTTATGCAGATTTTCTACTTGCAAAAAGTATATTAAAAATCTATTGCATTTCTTGCTGGTGCTGAAGATATGCATATATGAACAATATAAATGTATGAAAGTGTTATACTATCCATAAAACTTATCAAAACCTTTATTTTTAGTTATTATTTTTTAATTCTTAGAAATATAATTTGTAATGAATATAATTAAGAACAAACATGATAATGCATTACAAGAGGATCTTGAATTTCAAATTCTTGTTAAAACTAAACTGATTCCAACTATATTCAATATTGATTCAAATGGATCAAAATGGATTATTCCAAAATAGATTCATATCGCTTTTTTTCATGAAAAATAATTATATAAATTAAAATAATCATGGAAATGGTAATATATATATTTTCATTTTAATATAGTTATCAAAACTAAACATATCTTAAAATAAGAACCTATTTGGAGAAAGAAACAAAAATGTTTCGTACCAGATGAATTTATTTCAATTCGTATAACACACAAATAAAGTAAGAATTCAATTAAAAGAATATTTCACTTAAATTGCTTCTAATATTTCATATCGTTTCGAAGACATATTTTGATTAGATATACATTAAACTTGTTAATTCATTTAAAACACTTTGCCTTTATTATTTATTTAGTATACTGGATTTTTAAAGTGAGTTGTTGACGGGTGGAATAAATTAAGGAGAAGGATTATATGTGAATAAATAAGACTAAGTTTTTTATGATTGAAAGCAATTTTATAAATAAAATACTTTTTTTTCACCTTATCTTACAGCGCAGTGCCTGTAATTTGTAAGTTTATCATTTGAGGATAAATATAAATTTTAATTCACAGATGGCGCCGCATTACAAGCTAATACATAGTATGATAGGGAGAGAGGATATCTCACTTCTGGCTGTCTTCACCTAACTTTAAGAACAAAATATAAGAACTAGGTGTATTTTTTCAGACCTAGAAATGCTCGAACTTTAATATTAATTTCTAACTTCGTTTTCTTGTACAGAGTCACAAATATTTAACCCCTCATTTATGTAGGATTCAATTTATATTTATTTTTTTGTATGAAATATATTCCACAATTCGTTTGCTATAATGTAATGCTAAATTAATATTTAACTTTACCTGTTCAAGTAAAAAAATATTTATTTATGATTTCAAATTTTTAGGACATGGGAACTTAAGGATTACAGTTATGTAATTTTAAATATTTATTGTAAGCATACACACTTATTTAAATATTAGAGGAAAAATAATATTTTTATTTCTTCTTTAAAAGTTGGACATTACATTGTTTAAATATTTTTTCTATTTGAAAATATGATCGAAGTGTATGTCCTTCCACTTGATATTATGTAAAAATAGTCTTAATAACCTGATATTCCGATGCATGAATGATTCTCTTTTTTTGGGGTGGTGGTGGAAATCTGAGCCCTAATTTAATGCTTTTTAAACTGAATTACATAGTAGAAAGTGAGTTTAATACTGTTTATTTTAAAATTCTCTTAGTATGTTTTTGTATTTTCATAACGGGAGAATAAATGATATTTTTGTGAAAAATATGTATTGAAAACATTAAGTACTTTACAAAAAATATTCGCAGATTAGAGAGGTGTTTTTTAGTTAAAAATTATCATGAATAGAATGAAGAAATATCACTTAATTGAATTTAATTCAAAGAAAGTTAATCAAACTTTAAATGTTATTAATTAACTTTAAATAAATATTTTAAGCAACTTTAATCAAAAACGATAACTTTGAATAGTTAAATTAAAATTTTAAAAAAGTGGTAGCCAATACTTCCTTTGCTCAACCTTTCTTTATTCTACGTAAGAAAACTTTCTTAATTATTTTATGGTTCCAATTGCTTATTAAACTTGTACATCGTTGTAGATTATTAAAATGTGTTCTATATTATTAAACTGTATGTAAAGTATAAAAATAGCAAACTTAATTTAAAAAAAAAATTCAAGGAAAATAATTTTTCTCAAGTACTTATCCTTAAGATGGATACCTTTAAGGAAATTACAACTTGCTCTTCAGTTAAAAACAGATTAAAAATGCTTTGTGTGTAATAAAAATGCTACTTTTATCATATTATTAAAATTAAATCTTGCTAAAAATATTACTTAGCATTTACAGCAATTAGTAAAACCTATTAATAAAAGCTCTGATGGGAATTAAAGTTCTAAAATATTTTTCTCCCCACCCCTTCATAATTTTAAGATCTTTATATAATAATGTGCTCATTAAAAGTACTGGAAATATTCCAAGGGCGCATTGGATTAAACTAATGAGTAATGTAATATAGAAAATGAAAATCTGCGTTTCAATTTTCACATTTGCTTGCAATTATTTGTTTATTTTTAAATGAAATAAAAAAGTTTGCTTACTGGTAGGTCTGGAAACTGTCATGACTAGCATCAATGGCAACGGAAATTGGCCCAATGGTGGCAACTGCTTTTTTCAGAGCATCTTCGTCTCCAGTGGGAATATCAACATATCCTGTGACGGTTGCACCAACATCAGATTTCTTAAAGTGGCAGGTACCATCCTATCATTAAAAAAAAGTCTTAATAAATAAAGTTGTTGATTTTTTTTTCATTATCTCAAAATTAAAATTACTTTTTTTTTTATATTTTTGATTGAATTATGTTTAATCATTTAATTTTTTTGCCATATTCCTTTTAAACAATGTGATCCCAATTTGATTAAAGTAGGTTCTAATGCAAAATTTGTTTATTTTCCTTTTTTACATCTATGGAGGATCAGGTTAATACCTTATGCCCTCAAAAATTGTTCAGATAAACTGTGGTTTTTATCAATGTATTTTAGTCAAATTATATAACAGGTAATGAAGGTAAAATTTTTTTTTTTTAAGTGTAGGATCATTAAGTTGATTTTTCCCTTTATACTTCAACCTACTAAGTCAAATTGAAAATACGATTCCTTCGTTGTAAAATTATAAGATTATCTCTTTATTTTAATTTTTCTCTTGAAACCCAAAATGTTTATATAATCAATACTCATTCTTAATTCTTGTTAAAATCAATGAAAAATATTTTAAATCAATTCCAAACTTTAAAATTCCAGTTAAAACACTCACGTTTGAAATTTAAGGAAAAAAAATGAAAACATAGGAGCAAAGTTATCAAATATGATTTCCAAAAAGATAAAATTGAGATCAAAATAATAACAATGATATGAAACTTGAATACTAAAAAAGGCTTTTAATTACTTGAGCAGTGTATGGGTAAGAGGATTCGGTGTCAATGCCCTTGTTTTTCTTGATATATTCGAAAGCCTGGTCCATCAAACCTCCATCGCATCCCTGGTTACCTAAAAAAATAAGCAGTAATTTATGTATTTATGAATGCAACAAATATTATTTTTCAAAAACAGAAATTTTTGCACGTATTTTTCATACATCCTTTTATAATCAAATTGCAGTGATTCATGTTTACTTTAATGCCTTAGACGTGTATCACTGCATTTGTTTGAAATCGTACGAAAAAGCTCTTATTGAGGATTTGGAAATTTTTAGAATTCTTTTTTGTTTAAAATTTAAATTAAACATTTGAAAACTAATTTTTTTATTTTGATATGTTTGAGTATTTTCAGGCTATCAATTTCCAAAATCTACATTTCGACTATATTTTAAATCATCATATTGCAATTCTTTTTCGTAATAGTAATTTTTTTGCCAGTTTCTTCCTTATTAAATTGGACTAGCTAATATTTTAATTTTTTCATTTTTTCCCCTAAATGTTTTAAAATTCTTCTTTAATATCAACTATTCTTTTTAATTGTAGTTTTTAAATACACGGAACAACAAACTGTATATTTAGGAGTCAGTATAGAAAAACAGATGTCTAATAAAGTGGATTGTCGTGAGTAATGTTTGCGAGAATTGATACATATATAAGCTTAAAATATACTTTGATACTCATTCATGTTATTGTAATTTAGTTTATTTCAGATAAACAACTCTTATTAGTTTCATAAGCTTTAAAAAATTAGTAGAAACATTGCTTTATATTTTTAAGAAAATCAATGATTAAATTTAAATCAAATTAATAAAGTTCAAAAGTTTTAGCTTAAAATCAGTATTCATATTTCATTTTGAGCACCTTTGGTTATCACAGAATTCTTACATTTTGTGAAAGATCAAAATTAGCATTGACTGGAAGAGAGTATAGAATTACCTTCAGGTCCTGAGCAATCAACAAGGTTTTGTTCACTGAGAGATACCAAATCACCAGTCTTCTTCATGTGTTGACCTTCCAGAGAGCCAGTGGTAGAGAATGCCCAGCACGAACCGCATTGTTCCTGAGAATGGGAAAAAAATACAAAATGATGCTAATCGAGTTATATACAATATATGGTACAAGATTTTCAATCGCTTGAGTTTTGAATAAAAAATCAATACAAATTTATATTAAATAATAAGTATCCAAATATATTCAAATACGAAATAATTCACATTAATATATACATATATATAAAGAGAAATTACTTACATAGGATTATTGATTCATTAATACTCAATATGAGATATTAAAAAAATATTTCAATAGAACTACTTCTTTAAATGTATCAGTAAAAGCTTAACTAAAAATATCAGGACAATTGTAACAAAATAAATATTATAAAATTGGGAATTAGTTTAATAATTTAATTAAAAAATTTTTTAATAACTTCGAAGAAAGCTATTTGTGTAAAGAAAATAATGTTATAATTACTATTACATATTTTACTCAACATTTCTTATCTTCTTTTTGTACATATTGTAAATGCTTATCCTTTTATAAGATTAACATTTACATTTTGTTATAATTTCAACAATAGGTGCTTAATTTTCCTTAAGAAATATATATTTTATTTAAAATAGGAATTATGAAACATATTTTATTAGTTTTGACGAAATTAAAAGTTAGGTGGAAGTTTAGGACTTTATTATGATATATTTAAAATTTAAATTAACACCACTTCAGAAAATTGTGGCTTTATATTATACGATAATTTTATATTATTTATAGCGAAACATCTTTTAAACAAAATAATTGTAATCTAACAAGTGCTAGTTCATTAAATTAGGTTGTTGCTAAGTGTTTATTGATTTCATCATTCTTGAAAAATTTCTATCAAACAAGATAACTTTTTCCTTACAAAAAAAATGAGAAAAACTATAAATAGCATATGCAAAATCTTAAGATATTTCCACAAATTCTATTTAATCATCCATCTTATAAAAATGTAAAAAGAAATGTAAAGTAAAAAAATGGTGAAAACTTTTTTTCCTTTCATTTTGTTATCTAAAACTAAATAACAAAAGTATCTGATTTTTTTCCCTTGCACTTTGAAAATAAGTAATTTATTTGATTCGCAGAATGTTTTTCTCTTTAAATATGTTATCTGTTACATTGTGTATTTGCTAAAGATATTGATAAGAAATAACGCTCTCTTTGTTTTATGAATAAGATTATAGTTTTTTCCTTCTTTTCATATATCAATATCTAGAAGAATTTTTAGATATTAATTCAATAATTGTACGCCATCGAAGATTAATTTGTCATGAGGTAAAAAAAATAGTTATGTTATTCCGCAACAATGGATTTTTAACTTCTGTTATCGTTTTTATTTCTGTGTCAACAAACCAAAGTTCCATAGAAACCTCTTAAAAAAGCACTTTTTTTTATCTTATCAGTAATGCGCAGAAGTTTTTGTAACGATGTGTGAAAGAAACGAAACTAAATGAAATAAACAGAATTTATTCAGCTCCGTAAACTTCATAATTTAATTTGTATGTTGAGGTTGCTATGATTAGTGTTTGTATTATGATTTTTTTTTTGATTTTATGAAAGTTACAGAGACATTTTAGGGAATACGGAAAGCATTATCTAAAAACAAATCTAATCAACAAAAACATTTATGATTTCGTTATTTTCAAATTCTTAAATCATTCTAGATCACTCTGACTGATATGATTTAAGGGATTACTAAAGATTTTAAAGTAATTATTTAATTTACTATACTTTTTTTTCTCTATGTAATAAATAATTGCGATCAAAAGGTACATACAAAAGGTACTTTTAATTAACTTCAAATTATATTGTTTTTTATAATTCAAATTCCTTTTGATTCCGAATAGTTTTTTGAGACTCGGAAAAAAGAAGATTGCATGAAAATGAAAGTAAAAATTACATTTCAACTGATGAAACATCATTTTAAATTGTTTACGTTATACTGTAATTTGATTAAATGTTTCAATTGATTTAAATTACATTTTAATCTGTTAATAAATAACATTTTAAAGAGATTTTACATAATTATACATACATATAATATATATATATATATATATATATATATATATATATATATATATATATCACATTTCATTGAATTAAATTCATATTTCTGCAATATTTTACTGCTATTTATCGTCAATGTTATTTATATTTTGTTAAAAAGTATGGAGTTTGTAAAATACAAATTACTTGAAACTAAAATTTATGATATAAACTGAATTATTTGAAATATTTTTTACGAAATTACGATGAAAAATGCTCTGTAAATGGAGCAATATTCCATTCAGAGCTGTGAATATTGTCTTCTTATGTTCAAAATTTAAAAAAGAAAAGATTTTTTTCTCTTAAAATGTATCATATTATTGAAGTATTGATGTATAATGATTTTTAGATTTATCTTTAATATTCAATATTTTCATTTAATACTTTATAAAAATACTTACATATAAATCAGGGTTCTTTTCTCAAAATTTAATATTACTGCTATAAATCAGATAATTTTATCTATATATTTATTTATCCAATTAAGTTATTAGAAATTGAGATGAGTATAACAATTATATTAAATTAAATTGTCGAATTCTATTAAATGAACAATAAAATAATCATCAATAAGTTTTTATCTAACAAAATAATACAATTTCACTTACCTGATTCTTGACGGGAGTTACAAGGCCTTTGTCTCTCCAGTCAACTTTGTCGGGGATTTGAACATTGGAAAGAGGAACCCAGCTGCTGGCATTGCTCTTAAAGCTAGCCTGACGCTTGTAACCATTGAAAATTCTCACAAATTCATTGTGTTCCTTTGAGAAGAGAAGAAATATAGTGTTTTAATGTTAAAAGTTTAAGTAAAAATAATAAAGTAAATGTAATAATGAAGTAAAATTATATACAAATAAATTCATATAATTCAAAAATTCAACGCAAAGTGAAAGTTATTCTTTTTAATTATGCTAATTGGCTACTCAAAAATGATTTCTATGAAAGAGACCAAATTTAAAATATATTTCCAATCTTGAAGAGTTATGGGAACAAAACTAATTTTTAACATTACAAGTGTTTTTCATAGTTTTTTGTTTAAAAGTTTTCTTTTAATAATTGAAAGTAAGGGGAAAAAAATGACAAAACTCAAATTTCATATTACTAAACAGATATAAAATATAAGAAACATTAAAAGATAAGTTTAGTTTTAGGTATAATTAGCAATATGTATTTAAAAATGAATCTATGTTTATTTTTTAAAAGCTTCTATTTTTGAGTATATATATAATGTCGAAAACGTAAAGAATATACCTGTTATAAACACTTAAATTGTTCGAAAAGCGCTGCAAATCTGTATTGCTGACATAACTTTAATTTAATACGATCAATAAAAACATAAACATTGGCTTTAATTAGAATAAAAAAAATTATCAACATTAATGACTGTACTGCTTTGCAATATAATTTACAATTAACATATTTTTCATACTAAAAGAATTTAGAATAATTTTATTGCATAACTTAATTAAGAATCATATATATTTATAAATATGAATTTATTAATGTAAGATTTTGATTTTTGATATTAAAACCTTATACCTGTACTACAATAAATGATGCGAAAGTATTAAGTAATAAATGTTTTTATACATTTTAAACTCAGAATTAATTTATACTTTTAATTGTACTTAATAATAAAATAATAATCATTGTGAGTACGGTTTTATTTAAATTTTTAATAATCATTGAAAATTATTTTTTACCTTAATAATTAGTTCATAAGTATTATTTTATTTCATGTATGAAGTAATTGGATGTAGAAGATTTTATCTAAGAAAGTGATCCTGAATCACTAAAACTCTTGCAAATACAAACTAGTGAAAGAGAGAATTTTGTGTAGAGGAAGGTATATGTTAAGTGTTCTTAAAATAATGTCTTTTCAAAATGTCCTCATATGATGTTGTTGCTTTAAAATGATTAAATTTCAATAGTGTGGAAAATTAATATAAAGATTATTATTTATATTAATATAAAATTTCAATTTATCTCATGATGGATACTATTTTTTTTTTTTTTTTTAGAAATTTCATACTTAAAACATACTTGAAATGAAATAAAATTAGTATACTGTGTCACATCCAATGTTCTCAACAGAAAAAATTCTTAGTGAATTACTCTCTGTGATTGAAATTCCAACGAAGGAAAATACAAGAAAATGTTCCATCGCTTTGCTAAGGCGCTGATCCATACGGCGTAGAAGTATTTTATTGTAGAAAGAAGCATACACAAATACTTAAATTACATGCAAGAGTAAAGGGGGGGAAATCTCCCTTTTACAAAAGCAAAAACTTTTTTACTCTTTGATTAAATGTAAAAATATTTTATTGCAGATGCAGTATTAAAGTACTTAAGAATACAAATGTAACATGAAAAAAAAATGTTTTTCAATAAATCGTTTGTTTTTTTATGATGTTCTTTCAATGCTGCAAGTTACACGAATAGTATTAAAAGAGATAATTAATAAATTATTAAAAAGAAAGAAAATGTAAAAATGCTGCTACTTACCAAGTCAGAAAATTCATTGATTCCCTTTCTGAAAGAGTGTAGGCCCATATCGTATCTCAAGTTGTGTCGGACAACATCAGCAACTCTCTGTTCCCAAACAAGACGTCTGGCGACCTCTTCCTTTCCTTCATAGAATTTTCCGAAAGATTTCTTCAAGAAACAAACACAAAATAGATTCTCATTTGCTCTCTCTTTTGTATCGCTTATAAGAGGAACAATGGAAATTATTTAATTTATATCTCACCACCTGCAATTTGATTGTCTCTCAAAATAATTCACACTCACGCTAAGATATTATATTTAAAGAAAATGAATTTAGTAGATGTGATATGCATCAAAAATACTTAATATTTCAGTTAGTACAATGTTAAGAACATTCCATAGGGATTCTAATTATACGTATAGTTATTCATTTTTGGATTTATAAATATTGTATGAACAATTTTTATAAATTCTAAAAAAGAATAAATATGATGCTCTCTGATATTGAATAATGTCCTTTCATAAAAAATGCCCTCATAAACTTTATAGACAGGATATCAATTTTTATGGGACTTCACTGTTATATCATAAATATAAATATGTAGTCCCATAAAGATTTATTGAAGTTGATATAAATTGCAATAATCGATACAGAGAAAGTAAGAAATAATTATAGTAGAGGGGAATTATTATTCCTATCAGCTTATTGCTTTTTAACCCATTTTAAGAGATTCAAATTATTGTAGTCATAGAATTTTATTTTATAAATCGTTATAAAAATGTAGGATTTTGAAAAAAAAAAAAAACGTCTTGCATTTTAATAAAAATTTTTAAAAATATTATCTTTAAAACTAAATTTTTATGCACATTTTATTTGAGAGATAACTCATTCTGAATTTTGGGGGGAAAGTATTCGATCGTTTTTAGCTTATGATTATTTTTAAAATTAATGCAAGCTACTCTAATTTGAAGGAATTTAAGAATTAGGAAGATTACTTCCATAGCGAAAAATTCCTACAGTATATCTTTAACAATGCCGAATTTTTGATTTAGTGTTAAATAAAATAAATGTATAACACAATTTAAAATGAATTGCTTTTATTTTAAAAAACTACATAGCGCCTACCAGTATAGCTATAACGATAAACCTTTTAGAGTCTAACCAATTTTTTTGCAACAATTATTTGTTCCATATAGCACGAATGCGTATAATAATATACATATCAGAAACCAAACAAATGTATTTTACAGAAGTAATTTACACAGTTATTAGAATAATTTTATTAGAAACAAATGCAAATATAAAAGTGTCTATAGTATATAACTTTATTACTGCTGTATTTTTGATAACCTGCTTACTAAAATAAATGTTTAAAACGATTTTTAAAAAAATTCTCTTTATTATAAAAAAAAAAGTATATATTTCATTCAACTCTTAGAGACTAACTTTACTTTTATATGAATTATTTGTTCCATATAGTACGAATATATATAACAGTGTATTTATCAGGAGCCAAAAAAATATATTTTACGGAAGTTACCTTCAATATTAGTATCAAATTAACGCAACAATTACGAATAATATTCTCGGCGGCTATATAACTAACTTCCGTGTATTTATGTCGCTAAAGATGAATCTAACTTTCTTGCGAAAGCAGAAAATTCTCTATTTACATTTCTAATTTCAAGGAGAAACAGATGAAAAGAACGCCACAATGTTATGATATACTCGTGTATCTCGTTTATTTCTTACGTTGGTGTCTGAAACATTGTAAACATGCTTACCTTGAAGTTTTCCCAGTGCTCATTGAGTTCTGGGTCGAACAGCATGTGTTTCGATGCTGCTACAGCGAAAAGAGCAAACAAGGCAAGGTACTTCATGGTTCACCTGCAAAATACATTGCTTAAAATTATTTTTCATTTAGCCATAAAAACAAAATATGTTATTTCACAGTCTGGGTGGCTTCTAAGTTTTAATTACACAACTATAATTATAATTTTATCAATTAACTTTTCTCATTTTCGAAATGAAAATGCAACATTCTGTTACTTTTCCGAAGAAAACTGAATAACTTTAAGTTTCCTGATTATTTTCTGAGTATAATTAGCCCGCCATTAATTACTGGTAAGTATGCAAATTAATCACAATACAATAGATGTTTTGGAATAAAATACGTGAACATATTTCTGAAGATTTTATGTTAAAGCTGAGAAATTATTCATTAAAAGCGTGTCAAACATACCAATTTATTAAAAATACATAACGTATCTAAAATGGAAATTTCTATTCCCATATCTTTTAAAACTTGTATTAATATAAAATCAATATGAATTTGTAGTTTATTTAGAAACCAACATTGTTAAAGTTGATTTATTAAATTATAAAATAGGTTACTGGCAACGCATTTTATAATTATGAGCTTAAATACAAACTCATGATTTGATTCTATTCAAATTTCTTTTTTAACTATAGAAAGTAAAAAGGAAGCGCATGTGTGGAAAACACTCTTTGAATTAAAAATAATTTGAAAATGAATTGAATACAATCCTCTATTATACGATGAAAATATAACTTATAATATCAAACTATTCTTTTTTTTGGTGGATACAAATATTTTTATATACTTTATTGTTTCAGTCATTTTTCTAGTTATTTATTGTTTTTTTTTCTGGATGAGGCTGTTGTTATTCAAAATCATTCTAATTCTTCAAATAATTTCTGTAGGAATTCTTTAAATCCACTAATTTTAATTTCATTGAAAAATTGAGAATAATTAGATGCAAACATCTCTTGTTTATAATTTTGATTAATAGATTGATGTTGTCTCTCCTTATTTTCACTTAAGATGCAATTTTTTTTTATTTAAGACGGAAAATAATAAGCTTTCATTAAATTTATCAGAAATAGCTTCATTAAATTCATAATATTATAAATTGTTAATTAGAATTTCTTTATTTCAGAATATCATATAGCTTTTTTTGATAAATGTTTATTATTTGATTACTAACTATATTTAATTACTAACTATCACTAACTATGTTTAACGTTATTAATTAGTATTATAATTTCTATGTTAAAAATACTTTTAAAAAATTGAATACAATAATTCCCATATACTAAAATATACAGCATTAAATTTGCAGTATCAAACTCTCGTACACTGTCCATTTAACTCCATCTTACATAACGCATGCGTAAAACAATATTAAGCATGCGTAAAACAGTTTTTAACTTAAACCATCCTAGCATTAGTCTACTAATGAATGTATATATGAGAAAAAATGAAATACTATTACTGAAAATTTTAATGAATTAAATATTAATTTTTAAAAATATTTAATAATGTAGAAAGTTCTAAAAAGGGAAGAAATATTCTATAAAAAGAATGATATATCATTTAACCCTTAAGTATATAAAACGTGAAGAAAATTGTTAAGTTGTAAATTGAATTCTAATATTAGCTAAATATCACTTATTACAAGAATTGTTTTAAATGTTCCGAAAATTGTACAGTAATAATTGAAATTTTTAACAAATATCTTAAGCAATGTTTAATACAGAACATTCTAGAAAATTGAGAAACTTCTAGAGTACCAGTAGACATTTTAGGACGTAGATAAATCCACTCACCTGAGAAAAGATACGCAAAATATTAACGAACAGTTGTACTTCCAAACGGATGGTGAGTTTTGTGCGAAAGTGCGTGGTATATAAAGGCGTGGATGGTTTTCCTAATCAGTTCCTTCAGTCACTTGATATTAAAAGTGTTATCAATAGAATGATAATTATTACTCTTACAAACGAGAATTGTCACGTTGAAGTCACAATTCTTTTACCTTATCAGTCATCCTCCACTTCAACTCGCTCACTTTCATTGCTTGATAAAGATTCGAAGAGCTCGATAAAAAACCAATGCAATGTATGACTTCAGGTTATCTAAGTCAGCCGACATTATTAATACAGTGTGTCACACTTTTCTTTCTTTCTTTCTTTTTTTTTTTAAAAAAAAAAAAAATACCTAATCATGTTTACTCAGATTATAGTTATGGATGCTAAATATGATAATCTTAAACGTGGGTATTCTCTTAATAGGAATAACAAAACACTTATGCAGAAATAAATTATCATAATTGTATCATCTTTCCCCCCTAGTCGATAGGCATTGTACAAAGAACACTCTAAGCTTTAATGAAATGAGGTCAAGAACACAGAATTGTAGCTTACGTGAGTTTTATTTTTTCTGAAGTGCTTTTGCGCACACAGTTCTGAACATCAATCAGACATCTTTAAATGAAAAAAAAAGTTTTTAAGCAACATTTCTCAAGTTATCAACAATCGCCTTCTTAAAATATTTTTAAAAAATTTTAATGGTCTACAAAATAATACTCTAGAAAACTATTAGAAGATGCTGAAAAATTCTTTAAAATGTCGGAAACTTAAGATTATATATATGTAGATATAACTTTATAAGCAAATAATAACATTTTTACTCAAATTATAAATCTGTCACTACGTTGTATTGAAAATGGCATTCACTCAAAATTTCTCAAATATCAGACAATTCGTGAAAAGGTTTTTTTTATATAACTTTTATAATAATTATTTAAAGCTTATATACAGATATATTCCTAAAAACTGTTGAAATACTGAAAATGTTCTTATACGAAAAACATTTAGACATATCGAAATTGCGTGTTCGAAAATTATCAAAATAATTATGAAAGTTAAGAAAAATGAACAGAATAATAAGTAATTTATCTTCTAAATAATCATATATTTTTTCAATCAGTATTTATATGTTGATCAGAGATGTTAACAATGCAGAAGCCAACATATGACATATACTAATCAGAAAGTTACTAATCAAGTTTTTTCCTAAATTTTTTAAAACATGAAAAATGTTTAAATGTGAATGTGAATTTGACATGCATTTTGTAAAACATTGAACATTATTCATCTAATAATGTATTGAATCAAATACTGTATTGAATACATCTAATAATGTATTGAATCAAAGAGAAAAAATACATCTATCTCCCATACAAGAAAGAATATGTGTTCTTAATTCAATAGTTATTCATTATTTAATTTAATTATAATAGTTATTACTAATTCCATTTTTGACAAATTTAATTTTTTAAATTAAATTTACATCACAAAAAAATAATTAATTTATTCTAAAAAAAAAAAAAAAAAAAAAAAAAAACACCTTTTCCATTTCCAGGAAGTATCTTTTTTGACAATATTATTAGTGGAAATTCTAATGATTAAAGTTTTTGATAGAGATTATTGATAATATGAAGAACGGCTCTCCCATATGAAACCATGTCTGCCATATACCGATTATAATCCGTATTCTAAAAACAAATTTCTTTTTTTCATCACAATTTGTATTTTTTTAAAAAATTAGTTGTTCTTTTTTTTTATTATTATTTACAACTTTTCAGAAGTATTGTTGCAGAAAAAACAAGTTGTTAAGTCATATTGGTCAGAGGAAGAACAAAAGTTTTTTGAGGAATTTTAAAATTCAGTTGCGCTAATTTACCGATTTTATTCAAGATAGTAGACTACAGCTGAATATAGCATACAATTTCAATTTAATTTAGCTATTAACTGTATAAAATTACAGATTTCCTATATTCAAACCATTTCAAACTGTTATTCATAAAAGAAAATTCGTAATTAATTTTATTGGCAGGATTGTTAAATTTAAATATTTTTAGATATGCCATAATTGCAATGACTTTATGGGCAATGGTAAAAGTTTTATACTTTTGATTGTTCTATTACTGGATGCTTTCTACGATTATACGATAATAAACTTATTTATATAAATTTAATCTAAATTTATTCTTACTTTTATGATTAAAGTGGAGTGATGTAATAATTAACTATTACGAAAAATATTACATTAACATATTTAAAATTATTTTTTTTTCTTAATTCCTGAGCAGTTAAACTTCGAAAAAATAGTTATGTACTTAAATATAAAAAATTTTCGTCTAGGAAGGTTAGCAATTATTCATACGTATAAAGAAAGGCATCTAATATTCAAATTAATGTAAAAGACTAGACATAAAGACACTTTACAATACTTAATGCATATTACCACATTTTTATAGAACTCATCAACATTTTTGTTTTTTATTGAAATGAATTTAGATTACTTATTTGTCAATTTTTCGCAAATTTTTGAGCATTAAAATATTCACAAACATTTTTTAAAACATTCCATATATAAAAATTATCACTTCATGTGCATGATATAAAATTAGGTGCCGTTTAAAACGCATAACATTTTACGAATTGATTTTTTTCGGGTAAGAAAGGAAAAAATAATAAGAGGAAAATTTATAGATATATATGTATATGATATTCTTTGAAAATAGTTATATATAATATCAATAAAAAAAATTTGTAATGCTAAATGATTTTCAGTTTATTACTTTTTTAAACTTGTAGTGATTATTATTCTGCTGAAAAATTCAAAACTTTAAGATGCATGAAACAAAATCAAAATTGAAACCATAATATTCGTTTTTAAGGTAATAAAACGGCAAGATTTGAATAAATTATTGTTTGCTAAATTTGTGGATTAATACTTAAGAAAAGGGAATCAAGCTTTTAACAAATAAAGCTAATTTGTTTTAAAAATTAATACATATAAAAATTGAAATAGTTTACTGTGTGTTGTTTTCATAATTAATTGTAAGAATTTAAGAAAATGAGTTTAGTACAAAACCAAACAATTTCAGTGGTATCAAAATGTAACATGAAAATTATGTGGTAGAAAGTAGAAAATTTAAAAGTTTTTTTTGTACGCAATGTTTGAGAAAGTGTTTCAGTTTTTATTAACGGCTAATGAAAATAATATTGTCAGTAATAATAATCACACGCTATATAACATTGGATCATGTATTAATAAAGACATTTTATTTTATTAAATCAAAATTACTGTGATTCGGAAATTAATATTATTACTCAAATATATTAAATTAATTATTTCCATATATTATATTAATTAGTTATATATTGATGTCAAATATATTAATTATTTCCGACTGTTTAAATTAAAGAATTTATAAATTTTTTATAAACTTGTTTGTGTCTTTAAGACTTCCGTCTACAGACCATTTTGATTTCGTGAACAGAATATTAATCCTAAAGAGTTTCTACAACGGTCCTCGAACCTATACTATTTAATCTATTTAAATATAAAAGATTGCACCCGAAAGAATAAAGAAAAGTAATGAAGATTTCTGAGTAATTACATTTCCTCTCCGATTTTCGAAAATATCTTAGAATATTTTTAAAGACCGGAAAACCCACAAATAAATCATTAAATCATTTTTTTTAAAAAATCCGAGGAAAAATGTAATTCCACTGAAACCTTCATTATATTTTGCTCTTTTGCATATACTTTTTTGCATTTAAATAGATAAAATGGAATAGATTTGAGGACGATAGCAGAACTTTTACATTACCTAGGATTAACATTAGGAACCCTAGGATTAATATTACTTTCACAAAATCTAAGCGGTCGGTGGACGGCAGTCTTTAAAATTATATATGCAAAAATATATTCTACTCTTGTTTCAATGAAATGTTTCAGCATGTTTTTTTTATGTAAGATTATAGATATATTTTGGGTGCTTTTAGATCCTAAAAGATTTCAGCCTTCATAATAAATAAAAATATTTGAAAAGTAAAGATATAAGTTAAATTTAATAAGATAAATTTTGATGAAAATATGCTGAAATTCTACTATTGAAACCTTAGCTTATGTTCAAATTTTTTTTTATCAGTATTAGATAAATATTTTGAGATATATATTACTAAATTGGTAAAAAATAAATACCCTTAGCTTTTATACAATTTAGCAAAAGACAACTTGCAATAACATTTAAATTTCCTGACTATCAATAAGTTTTTCATTGTAATTGTTCATATTCTTTAAATTTGAGAAACGATTTAGAAAACAGTATTTCTAGTTCAAAGAATTTACTTCTTTGTAAATATTTTCATTTAAGAGTTATTTTTTTCATATGTCTGAAGAGTTTTAACTAAAGTCGTATGTAACAGATAGAAAAACTGTTAAAAGAGGTATATACTTTTCAAAATTTTGATAATTATTTGAATATCTATTAATATTTCTCTAGCGTTCTTATCAACTTGTCTGTTTTAATGCCTCGAATTCTAAAATTATCAGAAAATTGAATTGTTTAAAATGTAAAAATTGCTTAGACAGATATTCACTTAATGCTAATGTGATGTTTTCTTTTATTTGAGAATTGACTATATATCTTTCTCTCTCAGTTCACTATCTTGATCCTGATTTAGATATCTAAACACATTTTTTAATTTTTTTTTCTCTCATTTCTACAATGCCACTAAAAGCTTTATTTCTCAAATATTTACTATGAGTAAGTTTTTCCATAATTCATTAATATGAAGGGTAGACAAAGTGATATGAATACGTGATAACAATGGCATGATTATATGTACTTACAAAATGTAATGGATATATTTCAATAGTTAAGGTTTTTTTTTTTTTTACAGAGAGAAATTTTTTCTTTAAAAAAAGTTTGTTAAAAATTACAAAAGCTATACATATAATGATTCAGTATTTTAAAAAATATATATTGGTGCCATGTAAGGCATTTTTATGAAAAGGTTGATCACAAAATTCAGGAAATTTTATGAATTTTATTTTGTCGTATGTTTGATATATATTCTTCTTCTTAAAAAAAAAAAAAAAAAAAAAAAAAAGATTTTTCTTCAAATTTCTGATTACATCGAATTATCACCCTTAGTTATCTTGGTTGCATTTAATTTTAAACAATAATAAGAAAAGAACATCGAGGGACTTAAATGATTGATCAGCATTTGATTGATTGATTGGTTCTATTAACGTCGCACTGAAGCAACATGAGGGCTGTTTGCGACGGACCTCGTAATTTTCAACCTCGGTAAGTGCGATGAAAACAATACCTGAGCTATTACGTTCCTCTTCTAATTTAGCAAAACGGCGGGTCTTTAGTGGCATCAAGAGATTCCACGACCACCAACGAAGCAGTTCGGTATGTAACGTGACATTTTGTACTATACCAGAATTTCATGTTCTATGATTTTTGTAACATATTTTCACAACCTTATCCTTACGTTTTACAAAGGATTATTTGAATATCATAGAGCAAAATCCTGGATATATTCATTTATAATGCAGTATTTTATACTGCGTAACGATAATTTTAAAACAATGTTGTAAGAACCATTTGGAGATAAGGAAAGCAATTGTGATTCTGAATTATTTTTCAGGAAAATAGGTACTATTTGAATGTTAACACAAACAAAAAGTTACAAAAAATGTTAGCAAATAGTTTTATATACGTCAATCATCATTTTTATTTCATTTTATTTATTTTTCAAATAATGCTAGGCAACAGATTTTAAATTATTTCTTCACGAAAACCATGGATAAGCCTTATAGGGTTTGCTTATTTTTACTTGATTATATCTCATTCAGAGTATCAACATATTAACTTCTCCCTCAATCATGTACAAACAAGATATCTGACTTGAAACTATATCCGACTCAAATCTATGGAATAAATACTTTTCGCTTTACATCAGTTGAATTTCACATACAGGGTGTTCCGAAACTCATTAGCAAAAATGTAAGGGGTGATAGAAAACATCTAAGCAAGCAATTTTCACCTTACAACGCATAAGAGGTGAACCGCCAGACTGCGCTGTAATGTAAAGCATAAATTTCGAGTTTCTTACACATCGTCATTTCTACCATGGATTTCAGGAGGCATGGTGACGTACAGCAGTTAGGAACCAACATCTCCCTTTCCGGGCTTCCACACCATGCCAATGGGGGAGGTTGGGATCTTAGTCAGATTTAACGTGCTTCAGCCCTCTTACACGATGGGTCTTGAGTGGCATCAGAGCTCGATGTCAAGACCCGATGCAGACCGCGAGTTCGCGACCGTCACCTTTGGGCTACCGCGGCTAAGAAGATATATAATGCATACGGATAAGAGGTAACAGGATGGTCAAATTAAACGGAATGTTGTTACTAGGAGCGAGTGAACCATTGCAGAATAAAGCTTTTTAGAAGTAGTGCTCAACCTTAAAATAATGACAGAGTGATTATCAGAAAGGTTTTTTACAACACCCGACATGTTTTTAACGCCCACTCTACATGTAATTGAATCATTAGTAACGGCAAGAAGCATTGATAAAGATCTCAGGGAGTGGGGTCTGAACTCGCGTCCCCCATTGCATCGACTACTCTTCACCTATACACACTGATAAGAGTGATCACGGGGGAAGGGGGTCGTTCGACTTGGAATCTCAATGTCTCTAATAGAATTATTTTCAACCATGACTTCCGCTTCAAAATCAATCACAATGGCTAGCGGAGACATATCTGTGGAATTCCAGAGGGCGGTGGGATACTGACGTGACTACATCCCTCTTCCTCACACATAGCCTGACAACCGAGAATTACAGTCTTGGCATATATCATTTAATAACAGGGTCTTTTGGTTTTCAACCGGGACATCCTAAAAGAAGAGTGGTAAATCAATATATTTTATGTCCAAACATGTTACTTCTTTATGATGCATTTTCTGGAATATGCCTTTTAAAAGGTGTATTTGCCCTTGTCAAATATTTTTCTTGGAAATTAGATTGCTTGATCTTTCCCCAGTAAATATCTTCAGGAGATTGATCAGCAGAAGCCTCCAACCATTCTAGGATTTTATTGAACTAATTTGATAAATGGACAGAATGTGGCATTGTACGGTATAAGTATGCGAAATATGAGAACCAAAGTCAATCCAAACAATGGCTTGCATTAAGGCATTACAGGCTGGCGGAAGATAATTCTTATATTACATACAGCAATATATCCAAATAAGATTAAATGCTTTTTCGATTTTAATTGCTTCTTTTTATAAACATACCTTTTTACACCTACATATTTTCTTCCCATTCAAGTAACACTTACTGTACTTGTTTCTTTTGTTTTGTTTTTGTTTTAAAGTGCATTTAAACCATTCATATTCTCACGTGCATTTTATTTTAGAAATAACTGAAAGTACATTCTAAGAAACGCAATTATTTCCTGTAAATTTTATTAGTTTAATTTGAAATATAAACACACACAACTATTTTTAAAAAACTATTAAAGTATGATAGTAAATACTAATACACATCCCGCTTCCGAATCAGTTAAAACTCTTGACGGGTTGAATTTTCAGTCATTTTAGTATATGAGTCAAATTTTATTGAATAAGAGTATACATTTTTATAGAATATTTTTAAGGAATTAGATAGCAGTATTGATTAGAACATTTCAAATTATCCCCGCTTCCGAATCAGTTGAAACTCTTGACGGCTTTAATTTTCAGTCATTTTAGTATATGAGTCAAATTTTATTGATTAAGAGTATACATTTTATAGAATATTTTTAATGAATTAGATAGCGGTATTGATTAGAGCATTTCATATCAATGCGATTAACATAAGGATTTTTCTTAAAAAAGCCACTTGAAACAAATTGTTTTAAATCAATTTGTTTTGGAACAGATTGCGTAAAAATCAATTTTTACTCTGATACAAGAAGAATCCCTCACACAGAAATTCATTTTTAGGAATGATTAACAAATAATCAGATATATCTTATCTACGTCATTTTTTATTCAGTACGCATGTTAAAGACCTATAATTAAAAATATGAGATATCATCTCTGAATCACACGATATACGTGATCTGCATCAATTTTTGCATTCTTTCATGTGACTCTTAGCCTCAAAAACTTACCAGTAGACCTGCTTATTCCTGAAACAGTATAACAACGGAAATAGAAAAAAAATAATAGTGAAAAACATTGGAACGTATCATCATTTGCTACACATAATAAATGCTATCAGTTTACTTCTGTTTTAAAAATGCTATCGGCAACAACATTTTTACTTAAAAGTGATTACAATTCATCACTCTTATGTGATAAGTTAAGAAACGTAGTCAAAAAAGCAATAATTCAAGATAAAAAAAAAGTAATTTTCTTACAAAATCTGAAGATGCAAAAAAAATATTATTATTTGGCTCATAAAATTCCGATTAAAATATGCAATTTTTTTGGGGGAAAATTATTAACACATTTTAATTATTATAGAACACTGATGAAAACAATTAATTACGATAT
>BMAW01041403.1:233665-272439 GCA_019974015.1 Nephila pilipes | reverse complement strand
CTCTACCAAGTATTACACATGCCTCGCACGTACAAAACCGCCTGCCGGGCCATACAAAGGCCTGCGACAGCGTACTGCTTTTGTGGCAAGCAGTACTTAAAAGCATTTTAAAAAACGTGTTTACAAGGCAATTTCATGTGCTAAATGGCAAAGAAGATGGCCACGAACTCACCTCATTTCTGCAAATAAGTCTAAAAGCGACATTTATTTTCACAAGCCAAAAGTGACAGGTAGCCATTACAAGCATCTTCCGGTACTGGACAGCAAAGGCCAAATGCAACAAGACAAAAAACATATGGGTACAGAATAAGCTGCCGGAATTGCAAATTCTGCAGTCATGGTACAAATCAGTAGTTGAGGAAAGAGAAAATTTTGAAACTGCTCTTAACGATGAATCTGATCCGAATTATCTGTTAAACAAAATTAAGGTGCAATCCAGAACAAACTAAAATAGAACTTGAAAAAATTGAAATTATTAAGGGTAGATAAAGAAACTGAACTTGAAAGATCAAAGTACTAAATCCTAAAGGAAAATTTCAAGATTCTTTTTTTGATTCAAATTACCGATAGTATAAAAGGCCGATATATATAGAAAAACAGGCGTTTGTATAAACAAAATTAAAAGAAGATTAACGGGAAAACCTTCAAATATAGCCGTGAAATATATTCTCCAATAATCGTGATATCAAGTGCTCCATTTGTGATATAAATAACATTTTGCAAAAAAAATTGTCCAGAAAGATAAGAATACCCCTAGAATTAATGAATCCAATGAGCGTCAAGGCAGATACACACAATGAAAATAACTGTGATGATAATTTATATAGTAATCGAACAGTGAGTGTGTGTGTGTAACTAATCTTTAATTGATATCCCACAAAATAAATTAAAATATGTCGACATTTTTGTAGATGATAAAAAAATTAAGGAATAGAAGATAACTGTACGCAGTGTATTGTTTTAAAAATAGTCTCTCTTTTTCAAATAAAAGTTCATTTGGTGATCTGATTATTAATTTGTGTTTTGGTAAAATGGGAAGTAGATGTTACAGTGTGGTTTAACTTTTTTACCAAAGTCACCAACTGTTATAAGGACCAAAGCAGCAGTAAGTAATTGTTTTGTGTGAATTGGTGGTGTATAACCTCCTTAAATTTATTCTATGCTCTTGAAGGTTCAAAAGATACAGATATATATAGTATAGTATAGATATATATATATATATATATATATATATATATATATATATATATATATACATATATATATTGTTGAGAGAAAGGTGACAGGACAGAGAGTACATTTCTCAAACGTAACACCTTATGAATACCCAAAACTAAAAACAAAAAACAATTAAGAGAAGAAAAAATTAAACATTTCAGAGAATCATTGAACGCAAATTTTTCTTAAAGAAGCTAAAAATCTAAAATTTAAAAACCCTGAAATTCAAAAAAATTCAAAAAAGGAACTATGAAAAGAAACAAACAATTGTTCAAAGTAAAAAATAATAGAAAAGCAAAATTTAGGAAATTGAAATAATGTTATTAATACTGTTCCATACTTTGAATGGAATAATGCAAACGTATGGTAATTATTGATAAACCATTATTATTTAGAATTACATAATAATAAGATGGTAACAAACTAAAAATCATCTTCAGAAATTTATCCACAGAAAAGAAAGCAAATAAATATCTTCAATTTCACTACAAAATGTACCAATTTACACCAGTTCATCTCTAAAATATTAAATAGAAGAAGGAAAAACTCTAACGGAAGAGAGTAATATTTGAACAAAAAAATAATTAACGCCTGCATGTGCTATCACCGCGCCACCTTGGTTACTGTAGCACTAAACCGTGTTCATTCCTCATGTAAATGTTGTGATGGTGTTACGTTCCGCCACGTTTGTGAGTGTTAAGGGAACATTAATGTATGTGTGAAAGTAACCGTAAGTGTATGATGAGTTATTAGCTGTATATTTCACAGTCCACTCATACGACAGACAGTGAGAACTTAGATTTATAATCTATGAATTTAATGTAGTGATGTGAACTGTTCCATGGTCCGCAGTGATGAAACAAAAAAGTTTATGAGTGTTGTTTTTCTTATTAATTTGATAAAACATATTGAAATTTCTTTCCTGAAACCCTGAATTATGAGGATTTTTTCTTTGTTTTGCTCCATTATTTTGATATCTTCTACTTTGTCTCCTGACTCATTTTTTTTTATTTCCTTTTCTCGGAAGAAAGATGAATATCGCATTATTCAGTTGTGGTTTAAAAAATGATTCTCCCTTTTTTATTGTTATGCGGGTGTTTAATTCGATAGAGTGTCACTAAAATCTCATCAGAAAACAATCATTTTTTCATAACGATTTCAATTACTTATTTTACGCAACTGAACTAATGCTCAAAATTAGCAAATAATCTTAACGCGAATTGTATAAATATATTATAATTTATTTTGATATTGTGGCATTCCGAAATTACATTGAACTCTTTTGTGGAGTGGAGGTGGTTTCTTTTAATGCTATATTTAAGTTTCTCACATAACATATTGATATCCTCCTCTCTTTTACATTCATCAATTGATCTTTTCTCCATACATATTTAATAGATACTTACGTGTTTTAGTTCTACCGGCATATTTTGACTTTGTTTAAAATCTTTTTTTAATTATCGGACAGAAAGATTTCAGATTCTCACCTCTAGTAGTCACAGAAATTGGTAGTTCTTACATTTTATAATAATTTATTTTTGAGGCATCTATAAAACAATTATCAGCTTAGTGATAATGAGGCATAATATATGCCTTTAAATATGAAATAATATTATGCGTTTTCTTTTTATATTGTCTAATTGAGATTCTGTTTCTATTTGTAATACTTAATTTTGTTCTAAGTCTGAGTTTTGAGTATCATCTTTTTAATATTTGCAAATTCTATTGTTTTTGTAACTGAGCAGTTAATTTTTCTCCCCCAATTCTACTCACTTTCGTTTCCGATTTACTCATTCTCTCTTTCTTTTATTGATGTTCTTTTCCCTCAATAATCCATAATCACTCAATATTTTGAACAAATACAATGTCATTACATATACAAATCACAATCACTCAGTAATATTTCTTTGAGTCAACAATTTTTGCGTTATCCGAGAATAGTCAAATTTACTTCCGGACGACAGTTTAACTCATTTATTTTAATTTTCCAATAAAATTCGGCAAAAACATAATGCACCGTAAATATTTACTAAATGAGACATCAATATAAATAAAATATTGAAAAACTTTTCAAAGCAGGTCAAATCAACAGAAAAAGAAATTAATTACCATGTTTGAGAAAACTTAAGAAAATAATTGCGAAAATAAAATAAAAAACCTTACTAGTATATTATATAATGTAATATTACCACATAACCTTCAATAATATACAATATACATAACAATCTCATAATATTTAATGTATAAAATAATATATATATATATAGTATGTATATAGTATATATATAATATATATATAAATATATATATATATATATATATATATACACAGTAGCATAAAAAAAAGAAAAAAAGTATATGTATGTAAGCGAATAATTAAATCATATGTTTATTATAATAGTAAAAAATAAATGTACTAATATTAATAATATTATATAAATGCATATTATTTATAATAAATATATATCATTTTTAAGCACTGAATAATCATAACAAATAAGAAATTTTTAAAAACTTAAAATCGAATGATAAAGTAAACAAAGTTAGAAGAGGGAGTCTAAACCTGCTATTGAACTTGTCTTATGGATCCATATCATCCTACTCAGCAAATTATTTTAGAACAAAATTGGTGAAAACAAACAAACCATAATTAAGAATAGGGACACGTAATTCAAAATTGAACACTACTTTTGCAAGGTGAGATTATTTCACAGTCCAAGATGGTATATAAAATATAAATAAATAGTCATTACTAAAATTAAATAAACACTGGTGGATATAATAAAATGTAACGGCTCAATAAAAAATACAATAACTTTTGCAACTGAATGGTTATTTTAAATTTTCTATACGCTCAAAAGATAAAAGAAGGAAATTAACTATGAATTAACAGTACTAAAACATAAAAGTTAACAAAAAAATGAAATGAAAATCAAAAAAAATTATTGAAAATGAAAATAGTCTCGTTCAAAATGTACGAGAATGTCTGAAGCATCAATGTATTTTTTTTGTGTTCTTTTATTGCTTTGAAAAGAAAAAAAAATTGCAAAATATATTGATTGATTCTCAGTCGTGGACCTACCTGGTGAGGATATGAGTGAAATAAATTAACATAAGCAAATTTTACAGAAAACACAAATTAAAAATTAAAAACTCCTGATGATTTTCTAACATATAAACTCCAAGGAAAAATAAATCTTAAATTGAAATATTTAAATGCGTTACTGTTTTAAGATTAGAAAGCGTTAAACTTAAAATCATGATTAAATGTATACTATTTTTTATAATCGTCTTCAAAATAATAACGCATTTTGGGATTTTGTGAACTTCTTTTTTTAATTCTTAGTGAATATAAGTTATAAAAATCAGATAATTGATTATAGTTTCTACTAAAATGTAAAAATTCTTTTATGTATGTTTGAAATCATATGATTCCATATTTCTATGGAAAGAATTTAGTTACTCACACACACACACACACACACACACACACACACACACACACACACACACACACACACACACACACACACACACACACACACACACACACACACACACACACAATAAAGCCACACACACACACACACACACACAATAACACACACACATTGACACATACATATATATATATATATATATATATATATATATATATATATATATATATCGCAAAATTGCAAAATTTAAAAATCTGTCAAACCCACAGTATTTCCTTAAAATGAACTGAACATATCCATACGAAAAATTGCTGTTGTACAGGTTTAGTAACTTTGTAGTAACTTTGTTTTACAGGTTTAGTAATTCTTTATCATAGAAATCATGATAAAGAATGCCAATCACGGTTGCAATATTTCATACATTCCTTGAAATATTATTTGGTGAGGTTGTATGGTTTTTCTATTTCATTACACTTTTTCTCCATTAAAAAGTATGTTTTAATGGTTTTATAATGAAAAACAAAAGGAAGTGATCAGAATTTTTATCAAGGAAGTTTTATACTCTTCATCTGGGATTAATTAATGGGAAAAAAGTATTTTATTAATACGTGTTGAGGTGTGGAATGCCCGCAAGCAGTACCAGTAAAGACGAGTATTGTTGAAGGACAAATAAATCGAAAATCACTTTTACTGTCATGAAGTTTTTTGTCTATTTAAGAAAAATTGTGTTTTTTTTTATATGAAAAATCAGAATTTCTTTTAAAATGAATGCATTAAATTGACACGGTCACAGAATTTTCCACATAACTGTTTAGCACAGGTTATTTAATTTTAGATTTAACTGTTTAGAACAGGTTATTATTTCTTTCTATAAATCAGCATATCTGACTAAAGAAGTACTTAGACTGAATAAACAGTACTTACACATTACAGAAGTTGATAATACATTCCTTGAGGTAGGAATTGAGGTAGATTCAATTTCTACCTCAATTCCTTTCTGGATACTTTGCATTTCAGAATATCTTTGCGGATTCGTATTTTTAACCAGCATGTTTCTGAAATAACTTTCATTTAGTACAAATTTTAAGAACCACATGAACCATATAGATATTCAACTCGTATAAAATTTGAAATATATATTAAAGATATATTAAAAATTTTCTCCAAAAATATACATTAAATATTTTTTTTCTAATCATTTATTAATCAAACCTTTTTCAATGAAGTTCGGAATATATTTACTCTTTTATCTGATTATCGAATACATATATGTGCGTATGTGAGTATATAAAAAAAATAAGATAAACATTCTAAAGCTATCATTTTATTAATTGTTAATTAAATTATTAGAATGTTATCTAAAATTATCAAACAAAAACATAAAAACAATATTTCAGAAATTATTGGAAGAATCGCAATGGAAAACAATAATTTATAAACTTAATTACATTCTGCCTTCAAAATCTAATTGATATACTTCTTCTATAAATTACGTTTATATAAAGTATTTTTCTAATTTTTTATTCATATCAATAACCTAGACATAAAAAAGTGCAGAATCAAAATTACTCATGATAATTTTGAGGCTATAGTAAATCAAATGATAAATGCTGGATTTGGTACCTTAGTCTTTTAATTTTCACACTTCATTACTGGATGAATCGGAGGCTTGGTTCCAGTTAGTATGCTGCAGCTTCCATTATTCTATTCGAAGAGTATTTAGAGAAATCTGGCCTCACAACCTGCAACTAGAATGTGGAGCTACAAATGCAGTCATAAATTATTTAATAGTTTTAAATAAAACATGTATTGAAATATATATTTAAAAAAAACATGGCTTGGTATCTTAAATTATTTGTAAGCAGTTTTCTATAATTCTTACAGAAAACTAAGTCAAATTACATGAAATTTTTAAAACAATTATGATAATTTATTTCATTGTTGTTCGTGGCCGTGGTAGCCTAGTGGTCATGATCGTGGATTTGTGGCTGGCGGTTATCGTCGAGTCGTGGTTTCAAGCCTTGATGCCACTAAAGACCGTTGTGAACCAGGGATGATGCCCGTCAAATCTTTAAAGGCTCAAAGTCCTCCCCTTAGAGTGATGTGGAAGTTAGGAGAGGGAGGTGCCAGTTCAGGTGCCGTCCTCGTTACTTGACAGAGGTTCAGAATTACGAGGTCTGTCACAACCACACATTTAGTGTGACGTTAATAAAACCAATTCACCGTTATTTGATTCTTTTCTCACCATATTTGAATAAAAATTTAAAAAAAAACCGTAGGAAATATTTTTTTTTATGATTTAGCACATGAATTAGCACATTACTTTTCGATCATTTCATTTCTTACATTTCTTTAATTACTCTTCCCATAATATTGCAAAATTTTTGAATGAAATTAAAGTTATAAAAATAGCAAACATGTTTCAAACCAAGACTTTTTGTGAAAATACGAAAATTTCATTTTAATGTAGTTTTTGAGTATCTATATCACTTTTAAACTTAACTAAATATGAGACAAATTGTTCCTTTTTAGGATTCCTACTTTTAAGCCTTAATGGAAGTCTAACAACTTCTCATTATTTTCTTCAAATAAATTTGAAAATGCAGAGTGATTTTTATTTATTTTATTCTTATTACGGGTCACACACACATAAATATATCAATGTGAACTGAAGTGTTCAGTTTGAAATACAAAGTACAACGAGCAACTCTTTTTTGAATCAAAAATTAAGAAAGAAAATAAAGGTCACTCACCTTTTGCTCTTACATGAATGTGACGAGTAAAGCAAAGGAATGAACAGATGAGTAAAAGTGAAAGATAAACTGACATGAAAATTTAAAATAACTAAAATAGTAACTTGTGTATCAACTGCTGCAATTAATGTTTACATTCCCATAATTTTTAATAAAAATTTAAAAATATATCTGTGTTAATGAATATCTATAGTCGGTTTAAAAATTATAAGACCACTTTAATTTTGAAAAGTATAAAATAAGTAAAGGTTCCCAAATACAATTTAAACAAATAAAGTATTATTATATTTATTATAATTACATATATTAATTATAATTAGATTTCAACAATTTTGAATAGTGCAATAAATGATTAAATTAACAAAAATAATAGAAATAAATGAAACATCATAGTTAACAAATTATAAGACAATTAATATGGTATTGGTCCTCAATTTTTTCTGATAAGCTCAAACACTCTGTTTTTCATTGAACTAACCAGGTGATTAAGCTCATTATCAGAAATATTGTGCCATTCTTTTTCTATATTACCCTGAATACTGATGAAAACTGTTTATTACAAACATAAATTGGCGACATAATATACTTCAAAGGGTTCTTCGAGGTTCTAGCATATTCTTCGACTTGGCCAAGATAAAACACACATATTTTCTTTTTTAAACCATTATGTGGTAGATTTAGATGTATATCAAGAAACATTGTCCTAGTGACGTATCCAGTTAACACCTATCTAAATAATTCGAGATAAAAACCACCGTTTTTTTTAAAAAAAACAACGTTTTTATATGGTGGCAAAGTTTATTAAAGAAAATTATTGGAATGTTACTTAAAACTGGTCGCAAATATCTAAATATTGAATTGTTAGGCGAGTAAGAACGATTCCCAAGGTTTCAGAGCTCTAGCTTGATGGGAAGTTGGTTAAATTAATGATCGAAAATTTGATGATACACACACACGAAGAGAAGTACATCAAAACGTTTTATAAAAAAGGCTCAAAAGGTATCAGTAACCATATTACATAGTTTTATATACGAGTAATGCAGAGTCCATACGTCCCGAAATTCGTTGTACATCGCTCAATCCATCTTGACTAAAAGCTCACAAAACCATTACTGATCCTCCGTCTAATTGTCGACAATATTCTTTTGATTCCTTCTTCAAGTCATATTAATAATGTTTGTAGTAACTTGAAGGTTAAATTTCTTTTCATCATGAAATATAATGTGTTTCTCTAATTGTCCATGACATCACATTTTTAGCCCATTTTTTTCTTTCTTCTCGATGATGCTTCAATAACCCTTCGTAGTTTTCATTATTTTCATAAATTTTGTATTAGTATTTGATTTAAACTGTAACATGTGAAGCTATTTTGCTGAAACGTTCCGAAATATTGCGAGTCGAAATATAATCTTTTTTTTTAGCCAAATATATTAGCCACCTAAGGGGCTATTGTTTTTGGTGGGGGATTTTGGCGTACCAGATCACCTCTTCAATTTCTTATGGTTTGCTTCAATTTTAATTACACGTAGCTGATATAATATTCAATATAATAATTTATCGTTTCCTTTAATTTTAATATCGGAAAAGTTTACCATTGTCCATTTCTCGATATTTTATCGTTTACTTTAATTCTTATATTTAATTGAGTAATTTAATAATAATTATAAGAAAACGCACTTTTGGTGGCTAAATCTGATCTTTGCAAAGAACTTTTTTTAAAAATGTAATTTTAATAACTATTTCCTAATGATTCTGATGTGACGTATATTATACTGATTTTTTTCAGATGGTCTTATAATTTCCTAACATGCATTTTATTCTGTTTTTGAAAAATTCGTAGATTTTAATAAAAATTAGATTACTATTTTTTAGATTTGCAATTAGCTCATAAAGTAAATACACATGGTTAAAATTTGGATATGATGTCTTCTTCAGAAATCCACAAATTCGTTAGTGGTTTTATAATTTCTTAACACACTATACATTACTGATATTTGATTTATTACTTAAAACTGTTTTGTAATTTCAAGACTTAATCAAAGTTTCTTTATAAATGTGGCTTAGAAATGAAACAAATAAATTTAATTGTGTAAAGTAACATTCAGAAAAAAATAATTACCTATTTCATATTAAAATTTTAAAAATTTGTTTCAGTCAGTTTGATATTCTTTCACAATTTCTGAATGAATATCAAAATTTCTACATACAGTAACAATCTTACCTTCAGCTACGATACCGTGAGCAACAGATAACACCTAAGAAAACAATGATATGCTAGTTTTATCAATTCACTATAGTTAATTTTGCATTCTTATTTTAATAATTTCATCTTCCGCATTATTTTTCTCCCAACTATATTCTTCCTATATCCATATTATATTAAAATTATTTTATAACATTACGTTCTTTAATTGTAACATTATTATTTATTATTAAATTATATATTATTCATTTATAGAGATTACTATGAATTAAAATATATTATACTCGTGTCTTAAACTTAGATCTATAAATTGTATATATAAGGTGAGAAAAAATTCCAAGCTAGATTCATAAGATTATTTCTTAAAAAAGGTTCAATCAGTGTAAAAACGTTTTTAATGAATCTAAATCTACTTGCAAAAAGCAAAATTTGAATATTTGAAGCAGTTCTAAATTTTAAAATATATTAACTATCTTCGCAAATAAAAATTTTACTAAAATTTTAGTAATGTACAAAAGGTATGAGAGAGAGTGTGTGTGTGTGTGCGTTACATATCTTGCGCACATCCGTAAAATGAAACAATTTATTCTATTCAGAAACAAAAACTAAAATTTATGTAACGAAATGAGTCCAGAATGAATTGAATTTAAGTAAAGTGTATTTTATTTTCATCCGATCTGATTTCTTCGGCCTAGTTTATTAGTGATCCATTACAAAACACGACATGAAAGATTCTAAATTCGGAACAAGCTTAAGCACTAATTTCTTAGAAAAAAAGCAAGAAAAAAACGTCTGAATTTATCAGTCTGACTAACTCAATCGCTCTCACCCTGGAAATGACCGGAGATATTGTGACGTCACGAAAACCCTATCACGTGATCAAGGTTGAAGGGTACTTCATTGAAGATCCTATTTGAAACAGTTGGTCCAAAAAGTGGACTGGGGAAACCTACAACCAGTTCCATCCGCCCTGAATCGGCTTGAATCATACGTCAGATGTATGCAAAATAAGGTAACTGGCTCATATATCCATGTGCCGAACGCGGAATAGGTTACTTTCGTCGCCGATTCAGAAAACTGGTATGTCTGATTGATATGACACTGCTTCATTGGAAAAATCTGTAGTGCTCTAAGCAAAATTTAACGGTTTGTGATTGAGAGTGGAAATGCTTGGTTTGCCATAAATACAGGTGAGCTCTCATTCAGCGATTTTCTATCATTTAGTTTTTTTCGTGTAAGAGAAAAAAAATTTATAGTGAAGGTCAATATCCTGATACTTAGATTTTAAGGATTTTTCGCCAATTAAAATAGATTTGCAAATGTTTCATTAAATATTATTACATTTTTTTTTCAAATGAACTAATATTTGTTATTCATTTGCTATGAATAATTTCAACAGATTCCAAGTTCTTATCCTTTTTATATTTTTAATTTGCAAAAACTGATGAATTATACTTTGGTAGAAAATAATGTTTGAAGCATTGATAATGAACATTATTATTTACTTTTTCTTATTATAAATGTAAATCCAATACTTTTTTGTTTATTTTAGAGTTTTTATATTTATCAAAATTTACTATGCAGAATATGTGTAATATTTTAAGGTAAGTATAACTTCGAATATGACCTAAGTCTATACAGTAAATTAAAAAATACCGACTGTCAAATGTTGCTGCTTTTTGCATTGGTTCTTTGTGAGTCAAGCTCACATATCAAAATGTAACGAGTATTAATATGGAAGCCAAAAGTTCATTTTTAATGTATTCCATTAAGTAAATTAGTACTTTTATTAATTGTATTTTGTGTTTAAAATTGACACATTCCGGATATCATTGAAATTTTATCGTGTAACTGATAAATTAAAATGATATATGACTTCACGTAAAAAAATGATGTTAAATTGATAAGTCAAACAAAATTGAAAAAAAAAAAAAAAAAATGCTGTGGAAAATTTCTGTGTTTTTGAGGATAAACGAAAGTTTCATTGTAAACTGCAGTAAAACTTACATAAATTACTCTTAAATTAGACCGCTCAATTGTTGCTATTAATTAAAATTATCTGACATAAAAGTATCATTAATGGGTTGATTTTATAAATCAAGATCATTTTCCCCGTATGCGGGGAAATTATTGTAATTGATTCATTTTTGATCTAATGAAAAATCGATAAATAATTGAGGGTCGATAAATAATAAATTACTCTTGAATACTTTATAAATCAATCAGTAATTATGTGTAATAATATTATAAACGAGTTGAAAAAAAATCAATGAGAAAATTTGTAAAAATAGAATTTTCGTGCATAGAAAGCTTACATTAAGCCTTTATGTTAACCATTCTTTTTTAGGTAAATCACATTTGGGAAACCTCAATTTCCAATTAAAATGCCATCTAACATTGCAAGCAAGTTGATTGAAAGCAGTGAAGATCTCCCAGGACATCTTCAATGGAGTCAGTCCAAAGATATTTTCCAGAAAGTATTATATGGAGCTACATGGTTGTCAAAATCGACTCAGGTACAAAATGGAAAGCATGGAGAACAACAACCTTTAGCTCACACGATTAATAGAAATTACTCCTGTAATGAAATTTATCAAGGTATGTCATAGCTTTTAGTGTACATCAAATTAAATCAAGTCGTGTTAATTATAAAGTGTATTAATGAATCAATGTATATAATTTAAAATTTTAATGCGAATTTTTAGAAGGAACAAATATATGAAACCAAAAATATGTATATAATGTTCAAAATTATCGAATTTTAAAAATGAGACATTCCATTTCATGGTTGTAATGAGAGCACCTATTTTCTATTATGACTGTTTATTCATTTCGATGAGAGAGACAATAAATATACTTTATTAAAGTGGATAATGCAAATACTTAGCTTCGCCTCTTCGATTACAGCAGAAGAGAGGTAATTGTTACATTGCCGTGGAATTTATAGGAAGGAATTTTACCGTATCATGTGGTATCTCGCGTAGTATAAGATGAAGGGATTCTAAGGGACTTTGATGGCCCTTATCAGTTCAATAGGGATAATTTCCCACTGAATTACGACAATGGGAAAGTTGATTCAGCAGATTTTATGAGTGTGTGACAATATTAATTAAATGATAATTTGGAATTGTATCAGCAAATAAGAATAAACTCTTACTAATGGGGTATAGAATGGGAAAATTAGAAACATTAAATTGTTTTTTATGTAAAATCATTGTATGTATGTATACAGCCGTTTTGGTCTCGGACATTGAGATAGAACTACTACGGACTTTATTTTGATAACAAATGAACATAAAAATGTGAAATTTGGAAGAATTGTACATTAAAAAGTTATTTTTTTGAATTTAGTATATGAATACCATCAAACATGATTTACAAATAGAGTTGAACTTTTAGCAAAACTTAACTGTTTGATAAACAATATAGAATTCTGTGAATTAAAAAATTAATTTATTTAATTTGGATTAAGAATGTAATTTAATAATGAGTTTTGATTTGAATCCTATTTATAATGCATGGGCAGCATGCCGTCAATTAAATTGTCAGCCATTGGAACGCGAATCTATGTCCTTACAAAGAGTAACCCTTGTTCCAGCTTGTTTAAAAACATCAAACGGGGACTTTTGGAGATCTTTGGGGGTGGGTAATGTTACTGCTCCTAATTGCATTGCGAAGGCGATCTCCTGTATTAAGATCCGGAAATCAAGCTGAAATTTTCCATAGGTCCAAACCTTAATCCACAAGATATTAATTAATCAGCCTAGCTCGATGAAGAATGACATAATTTTCCTTTAGAATAAATCCATTCCCAATAGCACCAGCATATGGTGTGACACAGCTCGCAAGAATCTTGATTCGATATTTCACAGCAGTCGAACTTCCTCCATGATGAACTTGCAGGTTAATGTGACCCAAACAAGAATGATTTTAGCCAAAATTTAGATCACCCCCCCCCATCCTTTATAACTCTCCATTTCAACAATGTTAATTTGGTAGTATTTGGTGTCTAGTTCTCACCAGATTAGTAATCGCCCTGAATCTCGTTCCAAAATAAAGCGCAACTCATCTGCTAAAAGCAGTAAACCCCATTGCTGTTTGGTTCAGGTAACATGTTCTCTTGCCCAACGTAAACAGTCGCTTCTGTGTCGTAGATTAAGAGTGATTACATCTTGCATAGAGTTCTCGATTAGGATGACGCCTGCGTACCGTATTAGCAGACATTGTTGTCCCTGTTGTAACACAAAATCTGAAAATAAAGGATGCAATAAAATTTCTCCTCCTTCGGGACGGAAGGGCTAAAAAGTTATCTTAAATACGTGTCGTAATTTGCGAGCAGCATGGAGCAGATCTTATTACTGAATTTTTGGATTCGAATTGATCTCAGTTTTTGGAATACTCAAAATACTCATTAAAATGCCTAGCAGAAACAGCTTGTGACAACTTCATTTCCATCTATCCAACTTCTGGCCTTCTTAAGGAAACGGGTAATCGACATCTCTTAAACATAGCAAACTATGTTTTATTAATAACATACATATGAATTCAACACACACACATATATTATATATATGTATATATAAATTCATCCTATTTTCTGATAAAAATAATTATGAGTTTCTTATTTATGTGAACAACACAAAAAATTTGTATGAATTATCAGTCTCCCCAAAATCCGAACCCGTGGGGATAATCCCTACTATACTTTTTGTATGAAGCTAAAATACCTAAAGATCCCTAAGTCTAATACCACGTGATCGGAAGAAATCCTTGCATGTATAATCTGGACTGGGAGAATTTCCTTCTCTTCCGCTGCAGCCACGAAAGATGAACAACGCATGTAGCGTCTACCACGATCAACATGTAACTTCCTCTCTCTCTCTCTTGCAAGATTATTACACTCTTAATTCAAGATTTTGAAGTTTCTTCATTATGCCACGACTGAATTACAAACTAATTAAAAAATTTAGCTTCATTACCTCCTTTCATATATATATATATATATATATATATATATATGATAAAAGCATATTCATCTTAAAATAGCTTTGTTATCTTAAGACAGAAAAAGTATTTGTAAGATCACTTTTTCATTTGATTTTCTGTAATCTTTCTTTATAACGGTATTTAATTATTTTCGTTAAGATTAATTTCATCTGACACATATCTTTTAAATGCATATTTTTAGTTATACATATTTGTGAAATACATTTTCTCTGCTAAGTACATTTTGAAAGAAATAAAATCTATTTTAAAAAGCTATTCTGTAACTTTGATTAAACTGCCATTCAGTTGCGCCAAGTTTTAAAAATGCTTATTATTTTTATAATATTGTTAAAATAGTTGTACTTGTCATCCCAAAACTGAATCATATATGTGATGCAGGTTTGAAAACAAGAAAGACTTCAAGTGATTAAAGATGCTGGTTCTCCAGAAATTAGATATTATGTAAGTTAGCATAATTTAAAAACCGGTCAAGAATCGCAAAACGCTAGATGGTAATTAATAGCGAATTAATATTGATATAAGTGAAAGAAATTGAACTACTCTTCCATGATGGTCCAAATTTAGGAGACTCGGTATCTATTGCTGGAAATTACCGGTTTATCTGGCTCAAGGTTTACATGTTTGGGTTCGTTGACAAACTTTCACTTAGTTTTTGATACCTCAGAACCGCTTCGATCCGGTTACTTCCGGGTTCAAACCTCGGAAACACAATTAAAATTGCCCTTCGCTTGTCAAAGTTCTCGCAAGTTTGATTGATATCTTTGTGTGCTTTGTTTACCACGGTTTTGGCACCGTCTGATGACGTAATTTGATCTTCAGACTAATCTTATTTTTACAAAAAATTGAGACATTTTATGCAACAAAATGTTTTTGAACAAGGTCATGTATTCAATAATATTACAGTCTGCCATTTTTGTATGATGGCAGATAGTCTACATTCTCTTTTTCTCTTCCCTTTTTAATTTTTAAATTCCTCTAAAATATTTATAAATGAACTATTTTTATATATAAATAGATCCAATCATAAATTTGAATTTTAATATATGGTTGTGGTTAATAATGTAATTTTTAAAAGCTTGTTAAAAAATTATTGCTCAGTAATATGAACTAAAAATAGTTTTTGATTACATGTTTTGGCTTTGACGGAAAGATCAAACGCGAAAGATGTATGGCCCCTTTACATGATTGGTTCACCATATAATTTTTTTCAATGAAGATTTTATTTTAATACATCTCAAATTAAAGGAGAAATTTTATTTTTAAAGCAGATTTTTATATACTCAGTTTAATGTCATTCAAAGAAATTATAACGAAACGGATAGAAAAATTAACGGTTGTACGGAATGCGAAATGTTTTGTGATGTTGGGAAATTCGCGAATTTTTCTTCTCGAACTTCGGAGACTTTATTGTAATTTGAATTGCATAAAATTACAGTTTCTTCCCAGCCAAAATGAAATGTGATTAAGTAAATTGTAAGATGACAAAAAATGCAATGAATTGAATTAAAAATAGTGATGTAAAATGAAATAGAATTGAAAAGAAAGTAAAGGGAGATAGAAGGTAGCGTCAGGCTGATAAATATTTGAAAGTTATATCAAAGAATCGCAATTAATCTTTCAAACTAAAATGAGAATCGGCTGTTTGTGTAAAGTGACTGAATCAGAACGAGTGAATTGGTAAGCTTAGACTTTATGAGCTGATCCTAATTTAAAATTTACGAGTTAAGTGGGACTCGAAAAAGAGTGACCTTATATATTCTTCAGTAAAAAACAAAGTATTAGCCACCCAAAGGGCTACCATTTTAGCTGGATCAATTATGGCGTACCAGATCACTTTTTAATTTTTTGTCGTCTGCTTCAATTTTAATTACATTTAGCTTAGATATATTCATTTTAATAATTTATCATTTGCTTTAATTTTAATTACTTATAACTTAAATATAATCAATTTAATAATTTATCGTTCCCTTTAAGTTAATCTCGGAAAAGTTTACTATTGTCCATTTCTCGATATTTCATAGTTTACTTTAATTCTTATATTTAATTGAGTAATTTAATAACAAGTACAAAAAAAATCGCACCTTGGGTTATTAAATCTATTCGTTGCAAAACTTTGCATAGAACTTTCGATTGTTTAAAATTATCTTTCTTTCTTTTTTAATCTTGTTTTTATGTATCTGCTATTGGGGTCTAGTATTTTGATTGTGTAATTAGAAGAAACAATGACAGTAGATTAAATAATGAAAAAAAAAAGCCACCACAATTTTATTACTTCAAAGTTATTGCAATATTAGGTATATATGTAATTAGTTTAATGGACTTAAGAAATATGGAAGATTTATTTTATATATTTTTTTCATGGAAGCAGCAAACATTCGAAAAACCATGTTTAAATCTAATTAAAAGAAAGGAGTTTTCGAAAATTATCATATTCAAAAAAGAAGCGAGTGAAAAAAGTTGTAGACCTCAAAGCAGGAAAAAAAAGGCTTTGTACTAATGGTTTAAAAACATAACTAATTTGAATTTAACTTTCGATATTTTTTCTGGGAAATCTGTGGATGTTCGTAATTATGATCGTAAGCTTCAGTGCTAGAGATATTCGAGTTGGAATATGGATCCTAGTCAGTTGATAGAAGTTAAAAATGTGTCACCTTTATGTCAATTTAATAAAAATAAATTTAAAAGAGTTCTCGTCCTTCTTTTTACACCCGACAGCACAATGCACACGTTGTTTTTGAAATAATAAGAAAAAAAATTCGATGCGAATGTCATAAATGTCTGATTTAATTTTAAACAAAAAAAAAAAAGTCTTGTCATATCAGAGTTTGGAATTTTTTTTTTAATTTACATCATCCAAAACTTCAAACTCCATTAACCATTTGTTGCGAATATCTCAAAACAGAGTGAATTCAATGGAATATTTTTTTTTAAAAAAAAAAGTTGTTAGAACCTTTTCAGTAAAGCAAGTACGTTGATCTCTTTAAGTAAGAATAGCACAACTCGATTAACTATAAACAATTATTTTTCAAATTTTTTTCTCCAAAATACTAAAAGTTACAAAATTTATATTTTTCATTGCGTGATAAATATTGAATACTGGTGCATCTGAAATTATCTAGCAACCAATCCAGGATTGTGATTTTAAAAGAGGGAGGATTTATGAATCGGTTAAGTTATTAAATCGGATAAGAAAAATGTTTAATAATAAGTAGCTGCTTTTAATGAAATTTATTTATTATCATAATTTATAATTTAAGCATTGATATAGTCACCAAAAATATGCTATATTTTTCTCTAATAGTAACTAATGCTATAAAAGCATCACCTATAGTTTTATTTTCTGAAATTTAACTTTCTGTGATTGAAAGAAGTACTGAATTGTAGAACACTGAGTTTATATGTATAAAAACTGCTTATGTATATATTTTAAGGAGATAATTTTATTTTCAGGAAAAGGAGGATCAGAAACTCCCGTTTTTCCAGGACACTACGTTAACGCCAGGAGAGCATTATGGCGTTCTCGAAGCAATCTTCCTCTCAATTTAACTCCACATGACACCGTCACCATCTCGGATGTGTGTAGATCTGCCACACCTCTTATTCCACCGATACCAGAAGACGAAGAAGGTATAAGCTTAATTATGATCCATTATAAAATCAAGTTTTCTAGCTGTCTTGTCTTAAGTTTGATTTAAAGAAAAATTATGGCTCTATAGATGTTTTAACTATTTTTTTTTTTTTTTTTTGAAATATTGTATGGCTTAAAACATTTCGTTGCTAGATTAGTCGATGAGCGAGTATAGAACTTACCATTGTATCCAATTTGAATGCATGGGAGCTTATGTAATCGAATTCAAAACTAGATTCAACATAAAGCAAAACTCATACGGACCACAGAATAATCACACAACTGAAAAATGATGGTAGCTTGTGAAAGTTATTAATATACATGGAAAAAGTAATAGTCGACTTGGAAGGACCGCAGACTGAAGTTGGTGTCAATGATGGTAGAGATGCGTTACTCACATAGAACATTATGCCAACAACACGCGAATGGCTTACAAAATTTGCCGACTTCTCGGAAAATGCACGAGCCGAGATGTAGCATTTGTTATTAGTGTTGTTTAAAGTGGTCAGTGTAGAGATTTCAAACGACAGCTAATGAGTTGTTGGCGTGTGTTTCATTCCATCTACAGCGCAGCCACAAATTACTGCAAAAGTATTGCTAGATTATGATCCGTGTGAATTTAGCTTTAAATATCGTGATTAATGACGAAGCTTCTGAATGTTAAATATAAGAATACTTCAAAATTTCCCCCTAAAGCGGTGAAGAAGTTTAGAATTTAAGATGTCAGCTAATGTATGGGCTTATCATCGAATAATCGTTATCGTTTATAGACTAATATGAATCTCTAATGTGTCTTTGGGATGATTTTGGTTGATGATGAATTTTTTTGGTCATTGAGATGTAAATTCTGAGTGGTTTCCATGGATAAATAGTGCCTTTAAGCTGCTAGATTATTGACCATAAGGGTGTGATTATGAATTCAAATATGTCTAATACAAATTCCTAGTTATTTTCTAAGCTTTAGATCACAACCCTTCAAGTAACATGTTAATAAATGATATTTGTGAAAGAATAATCATAAAAGACGTTAGACTTCATATATATATGACACTGTTTACATGATACGGATAAATGAGCGTTGAGTATATGTTCTAAAACTTTTAGTAATGACGGCATTTTATGCATTATTTTTAAAATTTGGAGATGACAAGGGCTGAATAAAAATATGCTCTGTTTTTATCGTTTTGTTTGGAAGGAAAAAATTACTCTTTATTGATCGTTTTAATATTCTTGTATAATAATTTAAAACACGAAATGTGTGTATATTTACAAAACTGATACAAACAAAAAAAATCTTGAATATAATAATTTACAAAAAATAGATTAGATAGTTGGTTAGAAAAATTAGTATAAAGAATTTTTGAATGAATAAATAAAATTGATTATTTTATTGATTAATACTGAAGAAATAATATTGATTATTTGGTTTACATTATGACTATATAAATACAAACATCAAAAATTGTGTACATTTATTACTTTTTGAAGGTGTGAGCTGGATTACGGCATCCTTTTTACTCCTCAATGCAGCTCTTGGCATAGGAATACTAAATTTTCCCGCAGCTTACGATCTGGCAGGTGGCATCGTTTCAGCTACTTGTACGCAATTGGTAAGTATCGAATAGCCATTTTTAATCTTCTGATAATTCAACTAATTAAACTGGAAAAAATAGCAATGTATATTTTAATCATTCTTTTAATGATACTACAATATTTTTCAATTTTAATTAAATGTATGAATAGTAAATTGTCATCAAATTATATCAATAGAAAATTCTTAAGGGCTGATGTTGAGATGAAGGACCTCTAGTCCTGTTATGTCTAAAAGGTTTTCTTTAGAAGGAGTGGGAGAAATTCAAGATTTTACATCAGTTCATTGATGATTTGGACTGACACACACAAAAAGAAAAATAGTTTAAATCAGAAGGTGGGGTGAATTATCGTTCTAGATAGCAGTTCAAATTCGACGCATTCGCCATCTTCTCAAGTTCCGTTTACTTTCTCCGAATTTGACTGGCGTTGCCAATCGCAGTTTAATAAACTATACAAAAATAATTCAGCTATCGCGACAAGTCCTAACAGCTTTGTATGTTTACATGATTTTAACTTGTGTTAAGTAATAAAACAGATATTTTTCACTGTACAAAAATAATAGATATTGCTTTTTCAATAAGTTACAACTTAATGTGAGAACAAGTTATCGAATGAATTAAAACTGTGTTTTTAATATAAGAGTATTTCAATAAAGTATCTATTTTTGATGACAGATAGCGTTGCTAAAACAAATTGACATTTTCTTTGTATGGTATCATCTATGAAAAGGTGACAAAACAAATTTTAAAATCATTCAAAGGCTGGCTTAAATTCTATAGCCATCTATTGCCATATCAATATTTTATTGCTGCCGCGTCGAGTTGTCACTATCGATGAGACCAGAGTTCATCAATATATACGGGGACCAAGCAACAATCAACACAATAGGTTAATCCAAAGAAGGTGAAAAATGTCTCATCGGTCGGAGAAATTATAGTGACGATCTTTTGGGTTGCGAAGGGCGTCATGCTCATATACTTCTCAGAAAATAATGAGCAACGAAAAATAATGAGTTACCATTCCTAATTGGGTACCTTTTCAGCACCTCTCGAAAGTATAAGAAACCTCTAAAAGTGTTAATAATATTTTTTAAAAAAGTGAATAAACAAATGAGGAATGACTTTTAAAGATTCGAATTACTTTTTAAGATAAATTAATGTCGATTCATCGAAAGATTTCAAAAATTAAATATTAATTTAACTTGTAATCGAAACACTTCGAAATTTTTTCCATTGTTAACATTATTTCATTTTCTATACTTTAACGAGTTGAAAAGGCAAAGTCAAATGATTTTCAGTTTTAAAAAGAATAAAATATATTTACGGATTTGAATATTGAATCCTAATTCAATTTTCGGTTTGGTTTTTGTTTTATTAATGTCGCACTAGAAAAAAAAGCAACACGAAACTAATTCAATTTTCAAATACAAACGGGGGTAAATACCGTGCGATATTTACATGCGGTTTAAATTAAATTTGTTCTAGTAATATTCAAATTATTATGCATCAATATTCTACTTTTTCTTATCTCATAATTGATAATAGAATTAATTTATCTTCGTATAATTGAGAGCGAATCGTATGATAAAATCGAAGCAAACACATATTATGCGAGTTCATACAAAAGTATATTTCACAATAAAATGCTGTCATTAAGGGCAAGATTTGTTATCGTAGCCAAAACCATTGCGATAAGTTTTTTAACGATTATATGTTTGTTTCACTTACTTGACTTCAAATCTAATTTCATTTCTACGAAATTATACAATAAATATAGCTCTTTACATACAGCAATGTAAATTAATTTAGAGTATTCTCAGATTTAAAAAAATAATTATAATTTAAAATAACAGCTGAAACGATGTAAAAGAATGTATAACAGTTTTCAGAATGTTTATGAGTCTTATTGATAATTACAAATATGATGCAAGATAGTAATATATATTATGAGAAAGAGGGGAAATTTTTCGAGTTTTGAATGCGTATATACATCGATGAATCAAACATCATTAATTTGCTGACGGATTTTGATTGATTGTTTATTAACGTAGCACTTAGAAGCAACGCGAGAGCTATTGGCGACAACCGTAATTTTGAGCATCGGTCAGGTGACGAGAATTGCATTTTAGTCCTCCCTTTCCAAACGATTACGCCAAGCAAAGGGAGGACTTGAAGCCTCAACAGATTTAATGTGCATCTGCTCCTCTACACGGTGGGTCCTAAGGGGTATCAGGATTCGAACCCCCGACTCGACGTTAAAACACCCGCCACTACCATGACCACAAAAATTCGTAGATGGTAATACCATAATATTCAAAGTACCGTCTCTGTTGAAGTAATATGCATAGGTTATTCGGGAATGTGATTAAATTTTAATTGACTGAATGAATTAAGTACGAACTTAATTCAGTAAATAAAAATTTATAGACAATCGAACTAACATGCGGATGTAAAATTCTGTATCAAATATAACCATCCGAATCTGAATAGCGCACCTAATTCCTGAAATTTCTGAACAGCGCACTTTTTCTTTCCTTTGTTATGACTTATTCATTTTTTTAAGCCGAGAAATTAAGAGTCTTTGTTTACGTACTCTACGAAGACTATAACTGGCAATTATGCACCTTCTTTTCTTTTCAATGACGGATCAAAAAAATAGAGCCGCTGTCTTGAAAAAATGATTTAACTTTAGTAAACGATGGAATGAGCTAACGGTTATACGAGGTATGAATATTAAATGACGAGATTGACGTTGCTACAGAAAAAGTACTCATGAGCCAAACTCCAAGAACTGACAGCAGTTTAGCATGAAGTTATCTCTTTCGAATACAGTGCCTTTTGCTTCTGTAAGCAAATCCGTATAGCCGTAGTCTTCGCCCGCAATTGAGTTTTTTTTTTTTTCCGCTGGAAAAATGATAAATGTTACAAAACAGCAACGAATTGTAAAATTTCACATGAAACTTCGAAAACCCGTCCCTGAAACTTATAATTTTATTGAAAGAAATGTATGACAATGAATGTTTATCGCTTGCATGTTTTTTTGAATGGTTCAGGCGTTTTCAAGATAGCAGATAAGACGTTGAAGGCGATCCACGCCCGGTCACCCTTCCACTTCAAAAATGCATGACAATATCGAAAAAAATCGATAATCTGTTTCGATTTGACCGTCGGTTAAGTATTCGTACGATTACTGAGCCTGTAGGAATTTATGTATAATCCATATAGCGAATTTCTTACAAAACAATTTTAAGATGAAAATGTGTGGGCCAAAATGATGCCTAAAATTCCCACGTTTGAACATCAAATAGCTCGCAAAAATGTTTTTACTGACACTTTGAATGCCGTTGAAAATGATCGGAACTTATTGGATATTAAAATAACCTGTGACGAATCGTGATATTTTATTTATGATCCTGAAAAGAGGGCCGAAAATGCTCGAATGATCAAATCAAAATACAAAGTAATCATGATTGTTTTTTTCAGGATTTATGAGATAGTGTACCTTCACTGAAATCCTGAAGGTCATACCATTAATCAACATTACTACCTTCACGTTCTTGCTGAACTCCGTGAAATAATAAAGAAAAATAGACCCAAATTGTGGAAGGACAAATCATTCCACATTGTCTTTCAAGAGGCTGCTAGCCAATATCAGCATCCCAGTGTTAAACCATTCCCCTTATTCGCCGTATCTTGCGCCATGTGACTTTTAACTGTTTCCTAAGGTGAAATCTGCATTAAAAGGAACAAGATTTGAGTCCGTTGAAGCTGTGAAAGAGTAGCGGAACGCATCTTGAAGGAACTAACAGAAGACTTCCAGAACTGTTTCGAACAATGGAAGATTTTTATGGAGCATTGTAGGGATAGAGGAGGGGTGCATATTAAAGGTGACCTTAAGTAAATGTGTATGAAATCAACACAAAATATTTTACTGCGTCAATCTCGTTACTTAACTGCTTCATCTTGTTTGTACTACAGAAGAAAGAATAGTTGTACTCCTTTAAAATGATATAGTATTTTCTTTTCTCGCTATATATATATATATATATATTAAAAAAAGTTTTTCTCATCATGATGTAATGATAAGCAATCTACATTTGTTTCACAGTCAGAGCAAAGCTGTAATAAGGACAGCAAAAAAAGTCTTTAAAACCAATTTTTTTTAGTTTGTTTAGCCATTTGTTGTTGTTTCGTTACAAATGTTTCATATGAAACTATTTACAAATGTGTATTGAACATGTGAAATATGATTATAGTTGCCGTGGTTTTCCTTCTTCCCCAAGATGCTTCTTTGGCATTTATTTACTGTAGGAAACCACAAATTTATGAGTTTAACTCTATATAGGAACAAAAGAACCGAGATTAATTATGATGATTCACTTCAATCTACAACCTCAACCAGCAGGTAATTATCCTCTATCTCCCGTCTTTCCCCTTTCAATTCCATTTCGCTTATATATCGCTCTATTTCTAATTAAATTCTCTACCCTTCTTATATGTTACACCTAATTACGCTTCACTCGGTCGGCAAGGAATTGTAATTGTATGCAGATCAAATTATAAGAAGTCTCCGACGTCCGTGAAGAGAAAATCGCGAACAGCAGAAAATCAGACCCTTACTAATAATTAAAAAAAATTATTATATATCAACATTTGTGTTTTAAAAGTGAATAATTTCGTTAATTATAATCGGGTTTTTTTTTTTTTTTTTTAATCTTTTCAGATAATGTTAGTTCTAATAATTCTAACCATGCTCATTCTCGCTCATTGTTCCGATGTAAATCTTGATGTTACGTATCATGATGTGCTGTTGTCCATGTGTGGTCGCAAAGCTCAGAAGCTGGCCGCAATGTCCATCACTTGTACATGTTATGGAGTGTGTGTAGCGATATTCATTATCATTGGAGATCAGCTTGATAGGCGTAAGTATACTAATAGTTTATAACGAGTGATAAAAAAAATTGTAAGTTTTTATCCATTTTTTGAGGAGTTTGTCAAGATTTCATCTGCCATAACTTCTCAATGTCAGGCTTTATTAAAAATTATTCGCAATGAAAATTACCTTAATATAAAGGTCAAAACTTATTATTAAATGATGGTAAATTTCAAAACAAATAGGATATGTATATCAGCAACCTATCATACAAATGAAGTAAATATCAGTAACAAAACATATAAAGAAAGTATTTGAGTTACGATGTAATACAGGATTATTCAAAATGATTCATTCGATTTCAAAATGCTTTATTTTCATACATAAACGACATAAAATGATAAGTAATGCATGAACTCAAAAGGAAAATACGGATTGTTTTTTTACAAGTGTTCGATATAACTTCCATTAGTTAGACTTATAATTTCAATTCGATATGTTAATTCCTATCAAACACGCTATAAAATGTCCGTGGTAATTGTACTGAAGCAGAAACCTGTTGTATAAATGGAAATAAATTTATGGATTATGGTGGCTCTTAAAAGTTTTTCTTTTTCAAACCCCGAAAGGAAGAAATCATATAGGACCATAACAAGTAACTTGGGTGGCCAGTTGTGTAACATGATAACTCTTTCCACTGTGACCCATCCAACTGCGAGGTAGCTCCCCGAAAGCTTCTAAAACAAATTTCGTGAAACAGCTTCACGAAGAACACACGAGGATATCCTATTGTTCACATTCCTATAAAATTTCCACATTTTTCCTTTGTATTCATGTATTACTTATCATTTTGTGTAACTTAGTTTTAAAATATGAGAATTAGAAATCGGATGATTCGTTTTGAATAACTCTGTATTTGTATTATTAACATCTTCGAGCATGTGGAATATAATCTTTCTAAGAGAGGGAATAAAGAAAAAAAAAGTCGCGTTTATTATATATTAGTCAAAAATACTTATCAAAAGGGGTTTTTTTCCACCTGTATTGCATGTTAACAAATATATGTTAATAAAAATGAGGTTGACGTTTGTTTTCCGTATGAATCATGCTTAAATTAATTTTACAACTCATACATTTGATGTATGTTTGAATACCGGAGAAGTAGTTCATAAAAATATATTAGTAATATATTGCAACAAATTTATTGATATTATAAGCTATTGATTTTACATTGATATATCGCTTTAATCATGGCGAAATTTTTAAGGACAAAATATCTTAGTTGATCATGATGCATTGCATGATTTGGTTGCAAGTTTGAAAAGCCTTCGGTTTTTATCATGGTTTTATTTGTAACATGTAAGATGAGTCAGCATTTTCTTTTAAATACAAAGATAAATATCCCAAATTTCATATATTTTACTTTTTTCACTGTTTTCATGTGCAATTGTTTTTAAACTGCATCATTAACATGTGTTCGTTTTCCCTCGATCTCTGAAACATAATCCGTGCTTAAGCTTATCATTACAAATTCTTATCAAAATCACTTGTTGTATTGCAGGTTAATACTACTGCAGCTGTCAGTTAAGAAATACTTAAGAATCTGAATGTATTGATATCATTGCTTTTTAAAATTGCTTGGAAGGGTGCAATCATCTTTTCGTTCAAAGTCACACTAGCCTTAAGTGGAAAACCTTTTTACCTGATACCGAAAGCTTATTTCTGAGTTATCTATCTTTATCTTTTATCTTAACACACTTCTCAAGAAAAGGGTTACGATATTGTTAACAAAGATTGCAAAAACTTATAGCATTTGCCGAATTTGATAAAGGCATTATTTTTCAAAAAATAATTAGGATGAAGAAATGTAATTTTGAAATTATATAAAAATTTTATTGCTCGTAGGACTTTTTAAGCGATTAAATTTAAGACATTTAAATAGAAATAATGTTTGAAGAAATAACATTTTTGGTATAAATTAAATAACGCCGATCCATATTTTATAAATGAATTATTCAAAAAAGATAATGCTTTTCAGATGGCAATTAATTCACCAAAACTGTCTTTACTCTCTAACCATTGGTATAAAATAGTTCAATTTTTATCTAATTGAAAATTTTATAGATTTACTTATACATCCGAAAATATGTTAAAATAATTTTTGGAACCAAATAAGCCAAAAATTAATCTTGTAAGCAAAATATTTAGCTGTTTCAAAACTAAACTCTGTAGCTCCTGTCTTTAATATTTCATGTCTGACGTCATTTCGAATAGCAGCCTGGAATGTAGTCCAGCATTTACTTCACTATCATTGCTTCTAATTGCTGTAATTAATGATTAATAATATCAGATAAAATGAGCTAGTTTCCCTTGAAAATTCTCTTGAGTAAGGAATTCTTTCCTCAATTCATGTTTTTTTAAATGACCTTTATTAATAATCTAATGGTTTTTTATGTGACATTACATAATGAAATCAATCCAGTTTTAATCAATTATTTTTTAAAATTTTTTTTCAATATTTCTGAACCTTTTAAAAACCTGTTATGCAATAAGTGTAAAAAAAATGCAGTTTTATTTGATTTTACAGCGGCTAAAAAGCTTTTGCATAATTTCTAAGTAATCGTTTCGTAGTAAATTAATTAAATCCTAAAATTTTTATTCCATGTTTTGCATAAAACGGATTTAGCCACCAAAAGTTCTTTTTTTTTAAAAAAAATAATTATCAAGTCATTTAATTAAATTTTAAAGTTAAATCAAACTATTATAGGACAACGAAATGAAAATTTCATTGATTGAATCACTGACACTCTCATTCACTTACTAATGCGCTCACTAATTTATTTAATTACTAGGGATTAGCCAGAACAGATATTCGGAAAACAATGTATATCGAAAAGTGATTGGGTGACCATTTTGTTGTTGACTAAAACAATAGCCCCCTCGGGTGTCTAATAAAATACACTTTTGTCATAAAATAATAATAGAATTAAACATAAAAACCAAAAATGAAAGACGCGGTTAGTTGGGAGCAGCATAAAACGACTTCAAAATCGGAGGTATAAATCAAATTAATTTCGAGTTAAAAATAAAATTACTCCAACTTAAAATAAAATTATCTTATGAACAACTTTAATGAACATATTTTACATTGAAATTACTTAAAACTATGTGTGAAACATTGTTCCAAAATGTATTAACAGTCTTGGTGCATTTTTTAAAAAAAATACAGCAGACAAGAATATTTAAAACAACGATAAGAACTTTTTAGAAATGAAACATTTACGAGCTATTCATATTAATTTAACAGCTCATATAAAATGGAATCAAAAACGAAAGTAAATGACAGAGAGCACTTGATCCTTAGCAACCTTGTAATCTTAAGTCTATTACTTAGTTTTATCACGTCTTTACTTTCCGTATTTGTACGCCATTTATTTACTTTTATTTCATCCTCTTTTTAAACTAGTCACGATTTCCTTCTTAATTAAAATTATCTGTCTTTTTCACTTTTTCATCTGATAAAGTTGATAATCTGTCATTATTTAAGTATTTCTTAATGTAATTTTGTTTTTCGATATTAGTTTTTCTAGCTGCTTTTGGATCAACATTTTGTCATCATTGGTATTTAGAACGTCATTTCACCATCCCAGTTGCGTCTGTTCTCTTTGTTTTACCCATTTGTTACTTTAGAAGAGTAGATTTTCTTAGATATGCTGGGTAAGTATTAAACACATAAATCACAAGACATGAATTTTTAAAAAAGAGTATGCTAATTACATTGTAAAGTTTCGAATTATTTAAAATGCTCTGTATGAGAATGATGACGGATTTGAATTAGTAGTACATTATAGTTAAAGGACTAAATATTTTGGTTTCAGCAAATTGTATTCATTCTTTGTAAAATTTGAATCATTATTATCCCTGAAATTATGAAAAAAAAAAAAAAAAAACCCGAAAATGAAACAAACGTAGTACTTATTGCATGAGTAAAATGTAAAACATTTTGCCCCAATGAATTATATACGTATAGATATATGTAGATAGTTATTAAAAAATTACCCCATAATGAACCGCAGACACACAAATATTTAAAGACAGTAAAAAAATTAAAAATAATTTCAGTTTTATATATCGAATATGCGATATTTTCCCTTTCTCGCAATATTTTTCTAATAATTCATATAATGTACAAACTCCTAGATCAAAAAAAAAAAAAAAAATGCGTCATGACAGGTTTAACTGGTTGGTTTGAATAAACGACGCAATAAATACAACGCAATGACTATTGATGACATATTATGGGATGTCAGACATCTTCTCCCTCGTCCCGCTTACGCTTTTAAATGTCCCGCTGATAAAAAGTTATCGGATTTTCACTGTAAAAAATGAAACAAAGCCATAGAAAGTGGACTATAGCTGCTATGTTACGTATTTTTTTTCCTAATATTTATAAATTTCGCACATTGGGGTCTTAGAGTTGCACGCAAGTGACAGGATGTTTTAGATATCAGGAAACTTCCTTGCACCACTTAGAAATTATTAGAAATAATCATTTGCTTTTATAGTATGATAAAGAATGTAATCGCTGTCAGTTCTAAGCATGGTTATATCTCGAGCATGTGTATATCTTTTATTATAAAAATAGAATAAAATGTATTCTGAAATCTGTTTAATCAACTCAGCTACTATAGGAATTGTTATTTATTTCACGCAAGGTGTAAATTTATTTTCGGTGAGCATTATTTTAAATTAAAAATTTGGCAAATTTCTTTCATTTTTGACGTGCGAGACCTAATTTGAAATTTGCATCTATGTACCTTGCAATTCGGAACAATGGTGAAGTGACAATGACGAAGCCTTAGATAGTAACTCATTCTCCTAACAAATGCATCATGTGATTATTTAGAGATCCAGTTCCTTTTAATTTCTAACAAGCCTCATTATTCCTCTCAGTGGACTTTTGTGAAACAGAAATCAAACTCATGGCGTGACTTAAACAATACCCACATAACCGCGACAGCCTTGTGGTCATGGTCGCGGACTCGCGGCCGGCGATGTTTTCATCGAGTTTTTGGGATTAGGCCGTGATGCCACAAAAGATACGCCGTGTAGCGCAGCTGATACACGTTAAATCTGGTCGAGGTCCCAAGTTCTCCGTTGGCGTTGTGTGGAAGTTTGGAAAGGGAATTGCCTGTTCAAGGTGTCGTCCATGTTCATTTGATCGAGGTTCAGAATTACGAGGTCCGTCACCATTAGCTTTCGGGTTGCTTCTCAGTCCGAAGCTAATAAACAATCACAATCACGCTACAATACCCACCACAAAGCTCATTACCTTGACCACATTGCTGACATAAAGCTTATTACCGTATCAAACGGCTTCGTCATCCACGACTCAAACAGTGATTATGGAAAAAAATATGAAAATTACCATTATTTATTTTGTTCATATTCATAATTGTTATAAAAAAGATTATTAAAAGTAAATGAAAATATAATTTACTGAATGAGGCATTACGTTCATGCAACAATAATTTAAATAACTCATTTTTTATTTGTTAATATTGTAGCGTAGGCTATAAATAATCCCTCCACAGACTTGTTTTGAACCCAGCTTCCCATTCATTGAAAATATATAGCTTAAAAGCAATAAAGAACAAAATCAGGTGCGGTAAGTTGAATCCTCTTTTGAGGTCGATCCATGTCATGGATATATTGGGAATTTATGGCCTAGCTGTGTGACGGCCGACACCGACTTGCACGGGAGGAAGACGGACATTGTCCGACCTGAGTGAATAGTGTTGCAGGGGACAAAATGGAGTTTCTCTTTGATTGGGTTGTTCTTTGAAAAAAGGAAAATAACTCAAAAGGAAGGCGGGGGAGAGACCTACCCGAGGTCTTAAAAAGGGTGAAGAAGAAAAAAAGGGAGGATTCCTGCTAAGGAGCGAGAAAGCGTTACAGCTGTAAGTGGGAGGCGATTGCCTTCGCTTGCGAATTGAGAACTTAATCGAACTACATCGAATACTGAGATATTGGAGTTTTTTTCAACTGTAAGTGTTTAGACGTGCTGTGTAGATATATGCGTTTTGCCATGGTGCTATGTAATTAGATGTGTTAGCATTGTGTAAAAAGAATCTAGGCGGAAAAGATTAAACATAAGTTAATCTTAACTTTGTTAAATAAAGAATTATCGCCTCTTAAGCTGTGTGACCCCTTGTTTACCACTTCATTCTACGCATTCAGGGATCACGACGTTACAATATTCATGATACAGCAGGTGTTTTTCCGCAATATTTGTTAACTTAGAAGATTTTAGTATTTTAATACGTTTTCATAGAAACAATTTCTAGTTGTTCTCACTTGTACAACAATGCACGATCAATAGATTTTTATTAAATTTACTTGGTAGAATATCCTTATTATAATGTCGATGAGTATAAAATATATTGATTCATGAGAGTTTTGAATCAAACTAGAGAACGAATCACGAAATTATTCTTATTACGATGCTGTACGTTTTGAAAATTAGAAATCTTTCAGAGCTGAAACCAAATTCTTAAAATTTTTAACTTTTATGGTCATAAAAATAGCTGCTAATTTTTCTGAAACTTTTCTTAAATGAGAAAATTTGTCATAATTTCCTAGAAAATACAATAATTTTGGGTATAAAGGAACGGAGAGTTGCATGTAGCTCACAATCTTGGTTCGTACTAGCCTGAAATAGTTCATATATTTTGTATCAAAGATTAATAAAGATTTTTTTTGTCTATAAAAGTATTTAAGCTATGCAACGCTTAGGTTATTTTTATAAATATGTATTCGCAACAAGCAAATAATGGAATATTTTAAAAATAAATTATTTAAATTTTTACCTATAAATAATTTTTTTTGTCGTTGTAAATTTTGAAATTTTGCCCATTATTTGATAAATAATAGAAATTTAATTATTTTTTCCGAATTCATAATTAATGAGAAATTTTAAGATTTTCACAATAAGAAACAGAAGCGTATTTCGAATTAACAATAAATGTAATCTATAATTTTCCTTTTCTAGATCATTGGGAATCTTTGCTATGTTGTATCCAGTGTTCCTAACCGTTTATGGTTACTTCAAATTAGATAAGAAAGATGTAGATATCAAATATGAGTAAGTTCCTCAATTTTTTTTTATTTTACATTTCTTAATACTTGTTAATAATATGAACAGTTTTTTGAGATGTCTTATTTAAATATAAATAGAGCTATTTTTTCGTCTAATGTTAACAATGTTTTCCTTTCTCTTAAAGACCTGAAAGTATTTCTAAATTGCTGGTTGTTGTTCCTGTTCTGTGTTTAGCGTATCAGGTAAGTTTATCATTGTATGGATATTATTACTATCTAAAGTTCCGAGTTCATTAAATAACGTTTGTTATGAAATATTTTTACTTGATACAAATACGTTCTTAATACATATAGGTAAATTTAAATTCATTTGTAATTTATAGATGATTTTTTTCCTAAAAAATTGGGAGGATGTATGTATCTATGAGTATATCGAGAGAAAGAGATTAAATGTATCAAATAATAATTACCATAATACAACTTGCTGCGGGACGCAGGTAACAAGATACTGATCATTTCCTAGAGTCAGATGACTAATTGGAAGGTTCTTAGCCATTGGTATTTATCACCTTTGAAAAATTTATCAAATACGTGATATTTTTTTTAAAAAAAATGGGTAGGTACGAGGGACGTTCCGTAAGTAAGTTTCGTAATTTTTTTCCACACTGAAATGTTTTTACCAAATAAATAAATAAACCATGAATTATACATCTTGCACCATTTTTCGACATAGTCGCTACCGACATTGAGACATTTATCATAACGTGCAATCAGTTTGAAGAAACCACTCTGATAAAACTAAGTGCCCTGCGATACAAGGAATTGTCGCCCAGCCTGCTCCACCTTAACATTGTTTTGGATGGGTCTGAATACGACCAAGGCATCACGTCTGACACCAAAAGCGTCTGCCCGCTAAAACCATGTCCTGTAACCTATCAATGTTGTTTTCATTCAAGGATTTGGAGGGACGCCTACTCCGACCTTCATCTTCCACGCTCTACCTTCCTTCACTGAACATGCAACTTCAATGTCCAACCATTTGACGAAACATGATCTTTTCACTATACACGGTCTGTAGGCGTTCACGGATGACGGACACACTAGTCGCAAGTGTTTATTCATACAGGATAACAGCACACACTTCCATTGCCGACCATGTTGTCAGAACACGTCTGTCTGTCACCGTGATTTGTACTAGGGCACGCCGGTTTTCTGCTACTCTCTCTTCTTCGTTGCTTTGCGCATGCGTGATTCCTTCTCCCCTGACACCATTTCCATCGATGAACCAACACCGAAAGTGGATTCTTATTAAATGCGTGATATTTTTTCCTAAAATATTGGGAGGCATAAGAGTACGACGAACGTATCTATTGATTTATAAAATATATGAAGTAATTAACGTAATGCAACTCACTGCGGGACACAAGGAACAAGTTACTGATCGTTTCATAGTCAGTAGATTGATAGGAAGGTTCGTACGTTCATGATAGGCCATTGGCATTAGTCATTTTTGAAAATTGGAGACTTACCTTTTTATGATAACTTTAAATATAAGTAATCGAATGCTTTCAGCAAAAGATATGAATGAATGACTTGAGATAAATAATGTGTATATAATGTTAACTTTCCTACTTAAAGCCCGCCTATAGAGGGCGTTCATTTTGTAAAGGGAGAGAGTGTGATGACACACGATCCCCTCAGATGGGACCTGACCGAATCTTCGAGAGTAGCTGTTGTAAACGAGTGGTAGTAAGAAGAATAAATATTGTTGTTGTTATACAACCCGATGTGTTTTTGTCTAAGGACAACCGTGAACTGAAATCTGAGGTGATGATAATTAGTTAGTAGTAGTTATAGTTAGTAGTGAGTTATAAAAATAATAATAAAAAAAAACATAGTGACAGATATTCTGACATAAAAAATTATCAATATTGGATCGATTGAACTTTCTATCACTGGATAAAAAACTAGTTTTAAAATTAAAGTTGAATTTTCTAGTGTGCATCATTATTAAAAATGTTTCCCCCTTCTTTCTAGTGCCAAGAGGTTGTTGTTCCAGTCTATGCTTGTATGAAGCATCGAACTCTGGGAAATTTTTCCAAGTCTTGTTGCTTAACGATGTTTTTCCTATTCGTGATATATTCAATCATTGGCTGCTTCGGGTATCTGACCTTTGGGTCTCTAGTATCACCAAATGTGATGAAGATGTACGACGCTGAAGATCCCGTAGTCATGATTGGTATTGGGGCTCTCGTCCTCAAAATGGTCGTCACATATCCTGTTCTGGCACTTTGTGGAAGGTGAGAGCTTCTGGCACTGTATTTGCCTATGTAATAATATATTAAATTATAAATCTATATACATATAAAGTTATAATTAGAAAAATGACATTAGTTGAGAGTTTTATTGCAAGAAAATAAAAAAAAAAAATGAAATATAAGTTAATGTCATGTGCAACAATTTGTCGGGTTTTTTTAAAGATTCACCTTGGCCTATTATTGTTTCACTAAATGGATAATATTTCGTAGACGTTATTGACAAAATATTTTTAATTTCTCTGTCATATGATACTTTCTTGTTCAACAAACAGCTGCAAATCATTCAAAAAATAAATATAAAAAAAATTTATTGTCCTAAATGAATGAAATTTCACACATGCATATTAGTTTTTCTTTCATTAATCTTTTCTCCTTCAATTCAGTCTTAATAATGTTTTACTGATTTATGCAGATATTGTTCGAGTTTTTAAATAGTGTTCATATATGCATTCAATAGGGTACTTTACATTAAAATAGCTTGTTTAATTTTTGAATATACAAATGGAAAACATAATATCGAAGAGTCCTGGTGGATTCGGATTTTATTGATAAGGAAATGACCAGGGATCGTACCAAACTCACAAAAATTCAATATTTTTGTTGCTTATATCACTTGCTGGACAGTATCATCACAGCAAGTCCATGCACTTATACATTAAGAGTCATGGCAAAGATTTGAGGGTTGCGACTTCATTAGAAGCACGGATCCTAGACTCCAGAAGAAGAAGTCCGACTTTTGCCTTAACAGATGGCAGCTCTATCGTAGATATCCCGGAATATTTTTTAGATCCAGACCAGGGCAGAGGGACATCACTGAGCCAGTACCCTCAGATGTATTAATTTGTATGGGAACTTGGAGGACTTTGCAATCGCATTTAACGTACACCATCCACCATTGGCGTACACAGTGGATCTTCGGTCGGCGAGGGAGTCGAACTCGTGATCTTCCAATCACAAGGTCAACGCTCTTACTGACTAGGCCACCACGGTCATTTAATATTTTTTTGTTCATCAAGCGTGTTTACAACTTTCAGTTGGAGAAAGCAAAAAAAAATTAAAGTAAAGTAAATAGAAGAGAATTAAATACAGAGGGGGGAGTTGCAAGTTACACTTTTATCGATGTGTAAATTTAAATCAAAACTCAGCGAATCGCTGTCAACGTCAGGTTGGTTGGTTTTATTAACGTCACATTAGAAGAAACACAAGGGTTATTGGAAAGGGACCTCGTAATTTTAGATCTCGGTCAAGTGACGAGGACCACACCTGAGCTGGCAACTCCCTCTCCATACTTCCACACCATGCTAATGGGACTTTGAGCCACAACAGATTTAACGTGCATCAGCCCTGGCTACACGGCGGGTCTTACTCACGACTCGATGATAACCGCCTCCCGCGAGTCCGCAACCATGACCACTAGCTACCGCGGCCACACTATCAACGTCAGTTACTTTGGAACTTAATAACAATATCTCTTTCGCTCAGTCTAAATTCGATTCAATCAATCTCTCTTTTAGATTTTCATTTAATCTCTTCTCTAATCTCATATATCGGCTCTTTAGAGAGGAATTTCCTGCTGTAAAATGGAAAGTGCAGTTCTCTTCGATTTGTAACCATTTATATAAACATTCGGAAATAAACGTGACTCTGTAGAAGTATTAGATTCGATAGTTCGGAATAAAAGCATTCAAAATGATTTCAAAAAATACTTTGAAACACAAGAGGATGTAGCTAGAGAAAACTTTGTAATATTATTTATTAAAAAAAATTAGCTTTCAACTTAAAAATTGAATTGCAATTCGAATGTTACATTAATAAAAGTTTGTTTAAAATTCAAAGGTAAATATCATTCTTTCTGCATTTCAGGGGTGCTGTGGATGGATTGTATTCTGAAATATTTCGGCTGTCGGCTGCAGATTTCATCAAAGGAGAAAAAAAACGTCGAATTATTATTGTAACCTTGTGGTTTTGTTCCTCTCTTCTTATTGCCTTAAACACCAGTAGCATTGGTACTGTAATACATGCTCTCGGATCTGTTTCGGCTGCTAATGTATTCATTTATCCAGGTGAGAACGCTAAACTGCTTTCTAAAATACGATTCGTATACATAATAAAATTTGTGCAGAACAGCTGCAGGAGAACGGTGCACAAGGATTGTTAAATTAATAAATAAAGAATGGGGTTTTGTATATTTCGCGAACTCTTTTGTAGACGCGATATTTGATGTGCTAAACGTATATATAACGTAATTTAAATATGCATAATAATATATTGTAATTCTCCTAAAGCTTTAATGCAATTATCTAATCATCTGCAGAATCATGGGTATTGGGAGTTTTACTTCATCAGTGTAATAATTAATTTAACAATGGAAATATTTGTACAAAAATGACTAAAATTTTAGTTACACGCCCACCGATAAAATATCTTTGATCTCACAACTGTGCTCTTTGAATTCTATTTACGCATCATTTGAATATTCTACAGAAATCGACTATTTGCATTTCTTTATGATATAAATGCTAACAAAAAATGTAATTTAGAGCAGGTAATGTTTTTTTTTTTTTTTTTTTTTTTTTTTTTTGGAAATATAGGGTGGAACATAAAACATTTTATTTTTATATCACTCATGTAAAATGACCGCTTGGAGATGTATATAAAAAATCAGATGTCCTTATTTGTTTGTTCCGGTTGTATAAATTAAATGAGAATATATTGAACTCACCATAAGTGTAATAAAATTAAATACGTATAAATATTCTCAAAAGATGTAATGTAGGAAGGTAACGAATCTCACCATGACGTTCGGTAATCAATTACACTTCTTACAATACTTACTGACATCACTAAAACACTTTTCAAACAAAAAAAATTAAATCTAATCAACAACATTTTGCCACCGCTCATTTATATTTCAAATATTTTAACTACGTGTAAAGCACTGTATAAAATTTCTAAAGGTAATTTTTTTAAATTCTGAAATGTTTGAAATATTACTAAGACAACTTTTCTTTTTCGTTTTAATTATGAAAAAAAAATTTCTCTTTTCATCATTATTTGTATTTGTAATTCACTTGAATTTGAATCTATGGATAATAAAGTAAAATTTACATGTACCTGCTGAAAAACACAGAAGTTGAATATACATTCTAAGGCATAAGAATCGATACATCATGAAAGAGTTTCCCAATTGCGACTTAAATTTGCAGATGGAAAGAACATGTATAGAAAAAGAAAGGAGAACATTTTAGAGCAACTAAATGATTTATTCCAGAGTTTCATTGTTAAAAAATGAGGAAATCAATAAGGCGCTGGTTCACTTTTAACTTGGATACAGGTTATTACCCGGCGTGGTTTAAGCTAATAAAACTCTTGGTTGGTGTTCTGTGAGATTTCTTACCAAATATTTTCCCTGTCGGGTTAAATCGGCATCATTCTGTGATGATTACGTGCAGTTTCCCATTGGGTCCGTAATGCACTGCAAAGCTAGTTTCTTGAAAAAGCAGTGCCGTTATCTGGCGGTCTTAATATTATGATGGATAACTTCATCAAAACGTTGTCTATGCAAACCAGTGATGCGGCTTCCTCGCATTCAATGCTCACTAGAAGACCATGTCATCTGGTTTCGAAAGACAACTTTTTTATGACGTCATTCAACGCAATACTGCGACAGCTAGATAACGGCACCTGTTTTCTTAAGAAACCGTAGCTTAAGCGAGACAGGTCAAGTGACTTCAAAAATCTTGGGTAATATTTTCAAGATAATTTGTAGCAAGCCGTGCCTTTGTCACCGGGTATTATCTTGTTGAAAAAGTAAGGCCCTCGCCCCTCGGGAAGGGAGGGAACAAAAGAAACGAGTTTTAAAATTTCGTCTACATACCGCTGTGCTGTCAGTGGCCTCGATTGACCATCAAAAGGGACTGCAATACTAAAATCGCCTGAAAACATGTCGAAAAAGAAACCAATTGAAGAAACACGATTTAAAACTTTTGAAATAAATATGGTTTTATTACCTTAAAATAGTGAATATAATTTGGCTCTATTTTCAGTCATTTCTAAGATTTCTGACTACATTTAAATTGAAGCAATACATTGATTTAAAAATTGCTTAGTTTTTTGCTTACGAGAAATACATGATTATTATATTTTTTTAATATTAAGTCTATAGTTAGTAAAAGCAGGCATGAAAGGCAGCAGAAATATTTTTTTTTTAAATTGCTTAATATAAAAGCGATAAACGTGAACATTACTTTAATATTGATTAGCATAATAACGTGCACTTGAAATAATTCAAGCCATTAAAAACAACTAAATGTAATAAAAATATTTTTATTTTCAGGATTTTGTCTTATGAAAGTAACATTGCAAACAGATCCATCAATGAAAAGGAAAAGAAGCTACTTCCTTATATTCGCGGCTATTGTGTTAGCTGGTCTCGGTGCGTTCTTCTTTGGTCTCATTATAACTGACGTCATCGTCAATGGATCAACTAGCAAATCAGTCGAAGTTTTGTGTTCCTAATTTTCTTCTCAAAGACAATTCTTTTATAACTGCAGTTATAAAAAATGATTCATTGAAATCATCAATCATATGTTGTCTCATATTTGAGATTTATTTCTTTCATTAATTTCAACCTTGCAATCCATG
>BMAW01041403.1:213015-233655 GCA_019974015.1 Nephila pilipes | reverse complement strand
GCGGCAACACTCAATATGTACATATTGCGTTTGGCGTCGGTTGTATCATTTTTGGCGACTTTATCACTTGCGCCGGTGAAATGGAAAAGTACCTGAAAAATATATTAGTTTTCAGCCATGATACGCACAATGGTAGAAAACGAGCATTCTGAAATAACTATATGAATTTACTGTGTGAAGAGACGCTGAAAGTTAATCATTGTACTAAAATTAGAAACTTATTGGCCAATATATAAAGAAATAATCGTCAACTAGTCAATGTGATAATTATTTCTAATTTGAAGTTATTTTCCATTTTGCAATTGCAAAACTTTGCAGAATCAAAGAATAACAGGGATCCTTTAGATGATATATTGTGTATAATTTATTTTTGAACTTGAGTTACGTTTCTGATTTACGAACTTTATACCACCGCTAATCTAATGTAAATATCGGATACATCATATCACTATAAATGTTTAAGATAAAAAAAAATGGGTTATTAGTGTTTTTTATAAAAACAACAGTTAAGTTTCCTGTGAAATTTTTATTAAAGTAAGAAAATATGTGCATGTGTGAACTGTCTTTCATGTGAGATTACAATTGAGTATTTATTCATCAATGCTTTTAAAAATAAATATATATATATATATATTTGCCTTTTTATGCGTCCTGTTGACGGATACACGAACTTGTCATTATCATTTAAAGTGTTGAAGTGATTGAATTGTCATTTCTTCGCGGTACTTGTCCCGATGGACTATTTGTTATAATTTGATTGTGGTGCTTTTACTTTTTCGATAGCAGTTGACCTTGAAAACTTATTCAAGAATATAGGAATTTTCAGGAATATAGGAATTATATTTTATTTTAGTGTTTCTATGTTTTCTGTACTTATTCATATTAAAATGTTAGTGAATTTATACATTTTGTTCGTGTATACACATTTTTGTTTTATGTTAATAAATTTATTTTTTGTAATTCTGCGTAGATTTCATTCTATGTACTAAGAATAACAGTATATGTAAAAATCGGAAAGGGTGGTGTTTTAAAGCACAATTACTAGGAATTACGAGAATACCCCTTTGTGATATTTTTTCTGACGCTTAATATATAATGGATTATGAATATTGAAATGGATAAAGCAAATTTACATTATTTTTCATCATTTAAAAATAATTTCTCTCATTACTATCTAGACCTATCTAGAATGGTTTTTTAAGATGAATGCTACTAACAAATATTTTTTTAAAATCACAAACTGTTGCTAAATAGACATAGTGGCCACGGTAGTTAAGTGATCATGGTCGTAGATTCGGGTCCGACGGTTTTCTTCGAATTGTGGGTTCGAGCTTTGATGCCACTAAAGACTCGCCCTGTAGCAGGGACTGATGCAAGTGAAATCTGTCGAGGTTCGAAGTTCTCCCGTTGGCGTATTGTGAAAATTAGGAGGTGCCTGCTCAGGTGTCTTCCTCGTCACTTGATCGAAGTTCAAAATTATGAGGTCCATCGCCAATATCTCTCTAGGATTAATTTGCAAAGCTCACTGTCATTGATGGTGAGGGAATGAATGTCTCTGCTCCTTTGTCTCATATAGTTATGATTTTAAAAAATAAGTTTCTTTCTGATTGGGAGGTCTGGTGGTCAACTAGTAATACTGGTATTCGGTAAAATATTCATAGTTTCCTAGAAGTTATATTAGTTAATATATTCCTAGACCGAATTTAAATTTTTATACAAATTAAGGTTTTATTGTTTGCTTCTTAACTGGTCATGGTCCTTTTGTTCCTTATTTAAATCGTTTTAATTTGAAAAATATAAATTTAGGTCCCTGTAGTTTTGTTGGAGTTGCTGACCACTATATTTTTTCTTGCCCTTTTACCAGAAATTTTCATTTAAAATGCCCTATTGTTGAAGCGAACCCTATCTGGCTGAAGTCCGTGTGTGAAAATCCTTACTTGCATTTCAAGCTCAAATCTTGTATTCTTACGGCTCGTAAAATTACCCAACAAATTTCTTAATTGTTAAAGATTTTTATTACATTTCTTAATGTTTTAATTTTCCCTTGTTGTGTAGCTATAATTGTATATCTTGTACTATATATGTACCATATTTCATATTTTTTCTTGAGTTAGTGGACGCTTTTGTATTAAGCCATTTAGCCGGTAATACATTTTATTTCTGCAAGAAAATTCCTACTGTTAGTTAAATGAGGGTTACTTGTAGCTTTTACTGCGGCTGCGGTAGCTTAGTGGTCATGGTTTCGGATTCGTGGCCGGCGGTTTTCGTTCAGTCACGAGTTCGATACTTGGCCGCCAAAGATCCACCGTGTAGTCGGGTCTGATTCACGCTAAATATGTCGGGGCCCAAAGTCCTCCCGTTGGTGTGGAGTGGATGTTAGGAGAGGGGGTGCCAGCTCAGGTGTCGTCCTCGTCCCTTGGCCGTTTTTCAAAATTATGAGGTCCGTTGCCAATAGCCCTCGTGTTGCTTCTAGTGCGACGTTAATAGAAACTAAACTGTAGCTTTATTTTCCCCCATTACCGTTGGCTGGTTATAGACGATATGATGGAAGAGATATACCTGATTCAAGATTCTCTTTGAATACGCAGTCTTACTCTACGAGCAGACAATTTCCCCCCTTTAAGCACTTTGAGGTTTACAACTGTGGAGTATCGTCGGAAAATACCCCATAATCTCCTTGTTCTTTGTTGGAAGCTTGACATTCCTTATTTCACCATGATTTACTCACCTTATGTCATGTATTGTAACTCTGAAATCGCCGCATCCTCAGCATCCATAATCTAGGCATTGATATTATGGACAGACTCATTAGTACCCCTGTTCTGAACCATTGAGCTGATTGTAAAAGCTAATCGTGTGAGAGAACGCCAATCCTTCCGATGGAAATTATTTGTGGTCGGACGTAAGCGCTTCTCATCTTCATTAACTTGTGGACTTGGAGAAGAAAATTATCTCCCTTATTGAGATTATTATCGACGTCTAATTATTAATAGAGGCAACCGAGTTTGAGAGAAAATAGTTAGATCTGGGGAATGAAAAGATCTAGTTGGTGCAAGGAAATAAGTATTCTCGTCGGTGTTGAAAAAACAGAAACAATGATCAGAGATCAACTGTTTGATCTGTTGTCTGCGAGAATTTTGATCATCATGCTCCTACTGAGGACTGTGTCCATTAAAAGTCATCTAGAAGAAGGAAAGGAGCTGATAAATGATTAACTAAATGATTCAAATCCATTTGTGACATAACATCATGGGATGGCATATAAATGTGACAAACTATGACTAAATGGTGGATATGAATCCATACAGCCACAGAATGAAGTGATATGCTTTGCGAAACGACATTATTAGGGTAGTGCTGGGATGTGAGCAAGCATACACTTCCGGATGAGTTTAGTTTAGTTTAGTTTTTATTAACGTCGCACTAGAACACTTCCGGTTGAAGATACAGCGACATCAACATTTTTCGCATACAATAAAATGCATACATTCTTGTTGTTATGGTATTCTTCAGAAATGTCACTTGAAGAGCAAAGCATGCAAGTTGGTGCGTGGATATAATGGATTTAAGATCCACTAGTCGAATTCGTAAACCACGATATTTCTAAGAACCAATGGATGCCATTAATTTTTCGCATGAACTACGTTTATGGAGCTAGAATTCTATGGACCTGACGCAAATCCATTGTCATGTCGTATTCTTCATTTGATGGAAGTAGAAATAACTATTGAATGAATTTTGGGTTTCTTTTCAACCCTTCGTTTCTGTCTTCCCTCTGACACGGGCATATTTTATTTCAACGTTAATTACTGTATTATTATTCCTCAGACTCTTCTTTGGGGACGGCAAAAAAGAATTATATGGAAAGGTAGAAGATTTGGATTCGGTTTGTGTAGAACTTGGTTATAAGTTTTTATTGTGACTGTAGCATAAAAAAACATCAGAGACTGCCTACGTGATGATACAATATGCCTTGCCGCTGGATATGAAATCTTGTTTTTCATTTTCACATCAGTAATCTCCTTTTCCGTATTCCATGTTGTGCAAAAGCGGATTTACGAAGGATGGTCGACGTTACGATTAATAAATTGCTCCTTTGAATGACATTGTTTATCGTACCTCATAACAACAAGTAAAGGTAATTTTACTTCGACTAATGATTTTTGAATGGCCACATATTGCCATTACACACATATACACATAGCATTACAGAGAATTTGGTACACACGGTCTTACCAGGCAGTAAAAATAAATGACCTTCACTGAATTTAGAATTTCTGGTAACGAAAATGGCCGGATGAGGAACTTCGTAGGAAGCCCCTTCCCATTGTGGTATGTAGTAAAATAAACTTCTTATACTTTTAGATCCAACTTAATTTCGAGTATTTCATCGATAGACACGTTTAGTTATTCAGCTATTGAGATTACACCTCGGAAAGAATTTACGATTTTATGAGGAACAACGGCGATATCCGGAGTAGGCCTCCCGATGCATATTGATAAGGGAGGAAGCTCTTTCTCTGATGAGACCTCAAGATACCAGTCCCAAAATCACATCTTGGGAATGGTCGCTACAGTCTTTATACTGCTTATGGTGATCTTATCTGACAGAAATTGAGTTTTTGAAGTAAAAGAATCGGGTATTACTGTATCTTGTTGTTTTATAAACAAGTATTAAAATGTGAGGACTCAAATTTGTTTCTGGATTGGAAGAGATTGACAGAAACAGACCTCCGTCGATGCACAAAGATTTATTACTCTAATTACAAATTTATTATTTTTTCTCTAAATATGGAAAGAATAAAAATGAGTTCCTCCGACTAACGATAAGTTTTTAGAATTCATTCACAAGACTTGGAAAAAATGTATTTCTCATTATAAAAATTATTTCCTATAAACAAGGTTTTTATTTCACGTATTTTCATAAAAGATTCTCAATGAATTAAACTTTCAAAACATTCACTGAATCACAAAATCCGACTTCTAAAACTTCCGCCAATCTCTTAACTGTTCTTTCTCCCGTTCCATTTTAAACTCGCATTTCTATTCGTCCCGTTTGGAGCCTCAGTCGTTGAATCAGCTGCAACCGACGATCATCTCATATGCGCAATTGTAATGAGCTTTAACTATTTCATTGGGTGCCATCTGAGAGGATGCTGATAGACTCAGTCCTCCATTAAGACACAAAATGTTTGGTTCCATAAAGAATTCTTATCACTCACTCCAATGTACCTCCATCCACCAAGGAGCCTAACGAAGTGAGGCACCCCGCTGAACAACTGACAATTGCTAGATATGATGTCTACCCTAGAGATGGCACTGAAGTATAGTATTACAGCTTTGGGGGGGGGTGAAGATTCGTCGGTTCATCCAAGGCAGCCCTAACTTCAATACTAACTCTGAAGCAAAGTCTTTAGAGTTCGAGAAAAACCCTCAAAAGCAATTACCAGCTGATTGACAGGAGCGGACTCACTACTGCCTCCCTTCTACAGCAAAGATTGGGCCAAATAGAACTCAAAAAAATATTCTCAGAAAACCATTTTCTTCTTACGGGACGTCTCAGATGGTAAACATGCGTGTGGCAAACCAATAGACAGTAAAATACGCATTTGTGGTCTGAAAGAAGGGGAATAAAAATCACCAGGATTCCTTGGATCCGTGATGCCCATACTTAACTAAAAAAGGCAATTATGTTGAGGGTATGACGAATATGTTATTCAAGTCGAATCACCATTTCGAGTCCTATTTCCATCAAAGATCCATCGAGTGAAGTATGGGGGTTAATAGTAAGGCATGAACCTGGGTGCCATCTTCTCACTTGACAGTGTTTCAAAGTCACGAGATCCATGAACAATAGTATTCATGTAATCTTTATAGTTCAACATTATGCAAACCCAAATCAATTCTATTGATATTTATTGAACTGGAAAAAGGCAACAGATTTTTGGCAGGCATAATTTATATCAAAGAGAAGTGTTGCTAGCCAAGTTTGCTTATGGAAAGCATAAGAGAAATATATCTCTAAACAATTTTCTATTTCACAACAAACATTTGATTTGAATTTACACTAATATGAAATCCTATGATCTTCAATCGTTAAACGATAGCGTTTTGAGCTTTCAGTTTTATCATGAATGATTGATTAAACATTACTAATGCTTTTAAATTAACTTTATATACAAAAACGTTTTTTTTTTTTTTTTTTTCAAGTTATTATCGTGGGCAAATTAAAAGAGGACACGTAAGTTAGTGTTTCGTTTTCCCAAATTCTGCATTCTACCGATTAGAAAATCTTGAAACAACACTTTTAACACATGTCAGCTTCCTGTATCTTGCACAAAAGTATTGTGGGATCTGAATGTTGCACAAGACTTGGCAACATAATTCAATGATGGTCTCAACAATGTTTATGTCCGGACTCCAAGTTCGGTATTTTTTCGTTAACTTAATAAGTGCCGAGTTTAAGCATAATATTTAAGGCTCCCGTCTACCCGCCATTTTGATTTCGTGAATGTAATGTTAATCCTATGGAATTTCTACTTTAATTCTCACATCTTTTTTATTTGATCTATTTGAATGCAATAAAGTGCATCTGAAAAAGCAAAAAATAATGAATGCTTCTGTGGAATTACTTTTTTCCTAAGATTTTTAAAAATATTTGAAAATATTCTTTAAAGACAGGAAAACTCAAAAACGAATAATTAAAATAAGAATAAAAATATTTTTAAAAATCTTAGGAAAAAGTAATTCCACAGAAGCATTGATTATTTTTTGCTCTTTCAAATACACTTCAGTGTATTCAAATAGTTCAAATAATAAAGATGTGAGAATTAAAGTCAAAATTCCATAGGATTAACATTACGTCCACGAAATCAAAATGGTGGGTAGACGGGAGCCTTAAAAGAGCATGCGTAAAATATGACATTAAAAGCCTCATCATCATCATCAAAAAAAAAAAAAAAGTAAAATAACGCCAATCTTGGCGTATTTTGCATCAGTGCCTTTAACAATTATTGAGTATTTACTACTAAAATTCCACAATGACCTTTACTTAGTTCAGATGGCATTGCATGCAGATTTGGGGATCAAAATAGCAGTCTGTTATGTATTTCATGTGTAATTTTGTTAATTTGTTCCTTTTACTAAAATATAGAAAATAAATAAATAAGTTTACGCACATGATATTTAATGTTTGTAGATATTGCACACTAAAATAAAACTTAATTTATTATTTCGGGTGTTTTATCTAGAGTATAATATATAATGCATTGAATGTTAAAACATTAGAAGCGGACTTATTTTAGTTAATTTTTTTCTGTAAAGATATTAAATGCTTTAGCCTAAAATTCACATTATACTTTGTTAAATAAAAATAATTCCGAATATTTTTTACCAGTACTTACTTCAATTTATTTAATTAAAATATATAAAAAAAAATATTCGAATAGAAAAATTACCAAAGATACTTTACTTTCAGTATCACCTGATAAAATTAGAAAATAATGCTTGATTTAGAATTAATTTAGTAAAAGGACGATTCCCCCCCCCCCTAAAATTAAACCGATTCTCTTTTTCCTCAAATGCGTAAAGAATAATCGTTTGTAGTAATTGTACAGTATTAAATTCATTCGAATACCTTTGAGGTTCGATGAATCGAAAGAATAAGTGAACAAGTTTAAGAACAGTTCTTTAAAAATAAACAAGAACAGATTGGAACAGTTCGCCCAAAGAAACAGAAATTCCCATCTCTAGTTACTTATTAAGATTTATAAATATTTTCCAATTAAAGGCATGCAGTTTGATGCCTTTTTAAAACGTTTTTCTGAATTTCACTTGGTGTGTGTGTGAGAGTGTGTGTGTGTGTGTGTGTCATCAAATTTTCGATCGTTAATTTAACCAACTTCCCATCAAGCTAGAGCTTTGAAATTTTGGGAATCGTTCGTACTCGCCTAACAATGCAATATTTAGACGTTTGCGACAAGTTTTAACTAATATTTTCTTTAATAATGCAGTTTAGTCCAATCACTTAGCACGATTTCAAAAATTGGCACCAAACTTGGCGATTTTTTTTGGGGGCTGAACATTAAGTCCGTAAAACGGACCAGGGAAGCCAACTGTTGGCAAAATACCACCAAATACTCGTAATTCTTGTCGTCAAGGGGGATTGGGTTAAACTGCATTCCAACCATTTAATTTACCGGATGAATTAATTTATTTTAGTGAGTTTTAATGCTTTTATGTATTTCACTTGGTGTGTGTCTGTCTCTGCGTGTATCAGTGTGTCATCAAATTTTCTATCATTAATTTAACCAACTTCCCATCAAACTAGAGCTCTGAAATTTTGGGAACCGTTCTTACTTGTCTAACAATGCAATATTTAGATATTTGCGACCAGTTTTATCTAACATTTCAATAACTTTCTTAAATAAACTTTGTCACCATATAAAAATGTTGTTTTTAAAAACGTTGGTTTTTATCTCAAATTATTTTGTTTTGAGGTAGTTTCTTGGAGTTTAATTCAGTTACTTTTTCTTAACATTAATTTCCAACTAATAATTAACAATACTTAACTATAAGTCAAATCCATGCTAACATAAGGAACTAGGAAACTTCCTAGAAAATTTGAGGAGGGAGAAGGGTTTACGAGAAAGAAAACGTTGCAAAAGAAATAAACCAAATTTGCCAATTTGGTGTTGAAAATGAGTGATTTTTATTTAATGAAAAAGTGCACACTTTTTAAGTTTACCAATAAAAGTTTTGAAATCATTGACCCTTCTATTTACTCCGCAAAATTAAATTATGCTTTATTTTTGAAAATGTTTCTTTCATTTGACCAAATTGATAGAATGCATATAAAATATTACAACGAATGGCTCAGGAATAAATCTTTTTTTCTTTCTTCTTAATTAAAATTAGATTTTGAATATAATACTAATCTCAGAAAATATATTTAATTATTCTTACATGTTATATTGATTTTTTTTGTATTGTAGAAAATACCATGCACATTTTATATGTTTGTCTATGTGCTGATTCCACTAAAAATATATTTGATAAAAGTGTTTGATTTATTTTATTGAAATAATTTTTAATAATTCCATTTTAATAGCAGATTTATATCGTTGCATTTTATCAGAAAATAATATCTGTAAATACTCTTCTCTTTTGCAAATTAATTATATTATTATAATTTTACTTTTATTTGATTTTTAGTAATCAGATTAAATTTTCTAATTTCTTTTTGATTAAGTGGCATTTCAAAATATTTATTTTCATCATAATGAACGTGACTTTATATTACAATAACGTTATTTTTTCAGTGATTTACAAACAGCTCTCTTTTATATATTTTTCTAAATTCATCCACTTAAATACAGAAAGTCAGACAGATTCCATATATAAATCTAATACATTACCTCATTAAATTTTATTGCTAAATTTCCAAGTTACTTATATCAGATTTCAGACACAAAACCTAAAAATAATAAATATAAAAAATATCTGCAATTTTTAACCGCTGTTTTATCTTGCCATTTTTACAAAAATAATAGCAGTGTTAAAATATGGATACGGAAGTCCAATCTAGTGAAGAATTTATTAATGAAATGTCAGAGGATTCAGATTCTAAAGTCGAAGAATTACGTAAGGAGTCACAAGTAAGTCATATTAATCGAATCCGATTTGCCACTGAAAGACGAAACAGAATTGAATTCGAACGGAACAATTACGGATTACCAAAACAGACGAAGAAGAAACCGGCAAATATTAAATTAAAAAACAGAAAATTTCAAGAAAAATCTATTATAGGAGCTAAATCTAATCAGTTAAATGTTAATGATGACAATGGAAGCTGCCGATTTATGAATCTACATTTGAATAAATATTCCAGTCAAAGAAATACCGAATGTTCTGGAGATACGGAAGAAGTAATCGATAATGGAATAAATTCACAGGGTATTGTACACATAGTTTCATCTAATGATTTCCTTAAAAATTTGAATGAAATGGATAATTCCAATCGAAAACGACGGAAACAATGGTCGGTTACTACTAAAACACCAATAGCTTTAAATGTTACATTAAAAGAAAATCAAACAACTGTAAGAAACGGAGAGGAAAATTTTAATCCTGTTTATTTTTCTGTGGATGAAATTGAAAAGTTCAACAACATTTCACACGAGAGAAAATTACATCCTTCCGAATCGACTGAACGAAATATGATTGCCAGACGTCCAGCTACTGAAAAAGATGCAGCTATAGTTCAATGGCTTAAAGATATGGATAAATTACCATTAGAAGATGTTGCTGATGTCAGAAATTATGAAACAAGTGTTGAAGAAAATGAAGAATCTTTGAAAAATGAAAGTACTTCGTTTCCTGTATCAAAAGATAGTCAGTTCACAAAAACTGATGAAATTAGTAATACCTGTACAATTGTTAACAAAAATTCTAAACATTCAGCAACAAAAGAATCGAAAAAGCGCTTCAAAATGGCTAGAAAAGCACAAATGCCATCAAGTAAATTAAGTTCTGAGAATTGTAATAAATTCAATAAAAATAAAACATCGAAAAGGATAAAAGTTTCATGTCAGAATGAATCAAAAGAAAAAATAAACAGTTTATTCAAAATTTCTCGGATACGAAATGAACAACTGAATGTCATTGTCAATTTAAAGTATTTGAAACCAGAGGATGCTGCTCTTCTTGTTTGGTTTGGTGGTCTCATAAATCCTGATTTAAAAATAGAAACTGATATACAGAACAATGGAAGAAAAACGAAATCCTTGATACAATTTCGAAAAGATTATGTTGACTTAGGAAAAGAAGAAATGGCAGTTTTCACAAATCTATTTAAAAATATGAACAAAAGTGGCAATGAAATGAGTGAAGGATGTTCCGAATATCCTTCTAAGAAGAATAAATCAGAGATTAACTAAAGTAAAATATAATTCGTCATTCTATATTTTGAGTAAATGCATAGAATCGATCGAATGTAATGAATTTGCGTGTAATAAGAACCGAATAAATATGTGTTTTAGCAAACCCTTTTGGAATCAAATTAGGAGTGTAATTCATCGAAACATTTTTAGGTAAAAATCTACTTGTATAATGACGGGCTACATTCGTCTTGATAATGGAATCACAAAATATCACATTAAAATAGAAGAAATCTTTTATTTACAACAAATAGAATCATATTTAATTAAAATTGAATTACATAGGTAAAAATAATATATTTATGCAGATCTGATGCAATGTATACCCCAATTGGTAAGAGTTTTTGGTTGAAATGCAGTTTAGCGTAAGCACCCGTTGGCGACAGGAATTTTTTGGCGATATTTTGCCAATTGCGGTTACCATGCTTTCTCTCTGCGGTGGCTTTAGCTGTGGCAACCCTTTTGAATATATATAAAAATCGCCAAATTTGGCAATTTTTCAAATCTCGCCAAAAAGGTTACGCTAAACTGCATTTTCACCGATTTTTTTTGTTGCAATGAGGCTTTTAATGCCATATTTCATGCATGCCAATTGCTATATTAGGCCCAAATACCGTATATAATAGATTTCCAGAGAGAGAGAAAGAAATCTCGAACTTGTATTATATCTTATCGACGTAAAAAATAACACCATAAAATTTAACGCTTCAAAGCTCAAACGTCAAGAAGTTAAAAATTGTAACTGACATACATCAAAAAATTTAATACCCTGTCGAAAGCCATTATCAGCATAAAAGGCACAAATTATAAAGAAAAATAATAACGAGTTGGTGTTTTATATAGTTTTTTTTCCCTGTAGGATCCTATTTTAGTCGTACTTAGCGACACGAGGAATTTTTTTGGGAGATACACCGCCAAGTTGATCTCATTACATCTGGTAACGATACAGATTTTTTTCTGGCAACCCAATAAAATCTACAAAAATGGATGCATTTTGAATCAATTTTTGAAATAGCGGCGAGCCGTCCTTGTACTATAGGATTTAACTTGTTTGAATATGGCGAAACAGGATTCATTAGTTTTTGCGGAAGTTGGCCGATTTATAATTAAAACAAAAATAAATTTTACGCGAGTTGATGCAAGATGTGAAAGATAAACAATACATTATATAACACACATACACAGAAAAATAGAATAGATAATTTATAAGAAATAAAATTTTTTAAAAAAAGCTGTAAAAAACAATTTGAAGAGAATGTGATTGCTTTAACATTTTAAAAGGAAGGAATGGTAAGTTATTTTAGAGAAGAATTTATGATTATATTTTTAGAATTTATAACTTCAGAAAATCTTTTAAGAACATTATAATAACCTAAACTTGACTTCAGTATTATACTATCAGTACTCATTTAAATGATTAATTAATTAAGGATCTAATTAAATTTGTTTTTTCTTGTTATATTTTTCCTGATTAAAGAGTTATTAAAGAAAACTCTTATGAGTATACACAGTCACATTTATGCAAATTTTGATAAGTATAATCGCCACAAGCAATGAAGAATATGGGACAAAGTTTGTTGAAGTGCTTCCCCCGGTTGGACTCTGACCTCTTATAAAAAAATGACTTTGTGAGCTAGCTTTCATTGGTTTCTAAGACTGTCCAAAAATTAGAAAAAATAGAAGTATGCAGATTTTATTTTAAAAAATTGCAAAAATGCTTGAGAATATTTAAAGAGGAATTTTGGAAGCCCTTTAGTTTAAGACAGGTCTTCCGGTCTGGTAGTAGTATTTAGAGATGGGGAGGTGGAGTTAATGGTGAATCGGGAGAATGACTAGTTGTACTTGCTTTTTAGGCTTATGGCTAAGCGCAGATGATTCCCATCTGATCTTACAAGTAGCAATGGAAGTTTATCACAGTTGTGAGAAAGACTGAATTTTGATTGGTTCTCTGGAAAATGGAGTGGGTATTAACCAAGTAAGTTATTTCTTGGCCTTCTGGTATGATCATTTGGAGAATATTTTTCAATTTTAGTGAGGAATTTACTATCAAAGTTATTAATATTATTAAAGAATATTCTGGAACTTTTGTAATGAATTGTTATATACCCATAAAGAAGTAATTTAGAGCAGCTTGTAGTTCCACATCTCGCATATACCAGTTTGCTCTAATAATTTTGTCTGATATAATTTTGAACTATTCCAATTTTATTTATATTTATTTTTGCAGCGAAGGCCCAGACACGGCAAACATATGTAATGATAGGTCTGAGAATCAGAGTATAGATGAACGTTTTGTTTGTTTGATTTAATTTGTATTTACAAGAAATTAGGGGATAGAGTTTATAGGCTACTACTTGGATATTTTCTTTAACCTGTGTAAGGTGTTATCTGAAAGTGAGTGCTTTATCGTGGACCATCTATTGTATTTGATTTGCTTGGACCACGGGATTTTATTTTCATGGAGATAAATATTTGGATTGAAGATTCTCCTTTCATTGGTAAAGATAACTGCTTCGGTTTTTCCTACATTGAAAGCTATTTTCTAGACGATAAACCAGTTTTCAAGGTCTGAGAGGTGTCTATTGAGGAAGTGTGCTACTGCTTTTGGGTTTCGCGGCAAGCGAGAATAGCAGTGTCATCGGTATACAAGCATTGGATGGTATTATACTTTTTCGAGATATCGTTTACGAATAATGTTGGGTTGGTAAAACTTCCCTGAGGCATTCTTGAAAGGATATATCTGTTTTCATAATAAGAATCGTTAATTCTAACTATGAAATTTTGGTTTTGAAGTTTATTAAGGTGTTTAGCGATTAGCTTAGAGGGGGGTCATATTTAATAAGTTTTACAGATGAAACCTAAATGCCAGAACACGGTCGATAGCTTTTTGACTATCTAAAAACTGCTCATGTCAGTTGATTTTTTTCAGAACCTGACTTGATACAATCTATAACTCAGAGCAGCTGGTGTGCTGTGGACAATGGATGATATTTTTAAGAGTCGAAGTGAGTGTTTAGTCTGATGAGAATTATTTTTTCACCTAATTTGTTTAAAATAGGAAGAAATGAAATAGGTCTATAATTTTCAGGGAGGATTGTGTCTTTTCCAGGTTTAAGGATGGGTATAATGATAGCTGGTTTCCAATTTTGAGAGAAATAGCCAATTTTGATAATGTTATTGATAATTTTTGTGATCATCATAAACATTTTGAATGGAAGATTTTTTACCATTTTATTCATTTTGCTTCCTCTCCCTAGGACTTTTTTGATTTTTTTTTTTTTTTTTTTTTTATCTTTTTAAAGTATTCTACAATTTCAGATGGGAGTAGAGACGAGATTGGCGGGGTGTTAAAAAAGGTTATTTTCATGTACTAACTCTTGCTAATAAAGTCCTTCTCTATAAACAAGCAATCTCCCCCCATATCCTACTTATGCTTACCCCACTTGGGGCCATACCGCACCTATCCACATAAAAAAAAATACAGGTCCTTCAAAATAAAATCATCCGCATGATTACTAACTCACCTTGGTTTGTCAGAAATTCTGTCATACACAAGGATCTCAATATCCCTCATATTAATAAACGCATCAACTATCTCTTTAGAACAGTGTTTCTTAACCTTTTTGGTGCAATGGACCCCTTTAAAATTTTTAAATATGTCACGGACCCCTCTGTGAAAAAAATTTGTTTAGACGTCAATTATTACAAAATATATTCTATTTTATTATTTAAATATTTTTATTTCAATAATATAACTGTAGAGAGATATCTTTATGTTCCTGGATATAAAATAATAATTGTAATTTATTTTCAATGTGAAGGCTGTTGCTGCTTTTCCTTGATTAGGAGATTGAATTGAGGGATGGTTTTCGACAAAGCAATGCGCATTTCATGTTCGACATTCAGTCGATTTCGATGTTTTGTTTTTATTGTTACGAATGTGGAAAATCCTGATTCGCAAAGATATACCGTAGCAAATGGAATAATGGCTGCCATAGCTCGTTTTACTAGCAATGGGTAGGCTTCTCTTAAAGAAGACCAAAACTCCCCAAGAGTTTTTGAATCGAAATCCATTTTTAACAAGGACTTTGTTTTCAAATCAATTAACTCGTCTTTGGCAAGGTCCATGTCGTCGATACAGTCAATATCACAAAGAAAAGGATTACGAATCCACAACTCATATTTTTAGTTATTTCATCCAAATTGAAATATTTTTCAAATGAAACTTGAAGTACTTCCAGGTGCTCACAGATTTCATCCTTCAAGTTATTCAATAACAAACTATCTTGCCGAGATCCATTTTCAAAAATGAATTCGTCCAACATTTGAAAGTTTGCATATATCCCATTTTGAATTCTAATTTTCCAAACCGACATTTTCGATAAAAAAAATGCTTGTAGTTTTTCAGTGGCATCCATAATTGCTGTATCAGGCCCCTGAATTGAAATATTTATATCGTTCATGTGGTTAAAAATATCTGCCAGGTAAGCCAATTTACATATAAAATCTTTGTTATTGAAATATTCGAAGAGCGAGTTATCTTTTTTTTCCAAAAATAGTGATACTTCTTTCTTCAACATAAAAATTCGTTTCAAAACCTGCCCTCGAGACAGCCAGCGCACTTCCGTGTGGTACAGAAGTACCTCATGTTCTGCGTTCATTTCTTGACACAATGTTTTAAAAAGACGATGATTAAGAGCTCTACTTCTAATAAAATTCACGGTTTTAATAACTATTGACAATACATCTATTAAGCTGGTTGGAAGAGTTTTTGTAGCCAACGCATGTCTATGTAAAAAACAATGTGTAACAATAACATTAGGAGCTTCTTTTTTTACCAAATGCGCAAAACCAGATTTATTGCCAAGCATTGCAGGTGCTCCATCGGTACAAAGCGAATGAAGTTTTTGTTTCCAGTCGAAATCGTGTTTAGAAAAGAAAACATTCAAAATCGCTAAAACATCAACTGCCTTTGTAGTTTGCAAAAGAGGCTCACAAAATAAGAATTCTTCTTTGATAGTATCAGCTGACACGTAACGAACAAAAACCAGAAGTTGACTACAATTCGATATGTCTGTAGTTTCATCCAGTTGCATACTAAAGGGAAATGGCGATGCTTTCAATTCATTGATGATCTGTTTCAAAATATTACAAGAAATTTCAACAATTCTTGACTGTATCACATCATTGGAAAATGGAATAGCCTCAAGTTTTTTTCTCTGTTCCAGTCCACAAACTAATTCAACCATTTCTAGCGCACATGGCTTAATTAATGTCTCTCCAATAGTATGGGGTTTCTTACTTTTGGCAATACGATATGCAACTCTGAAAGATGCCTCAACTAAAGGTTTTTGTGGAATACCAAATACAAGTTTGGTTAATGTTCCAGATTTCGAAAACTGGGCTTTCTTCTTTGTAAAAAATTCTAGATCTTTAGATGCATTTTCAGGATGAAGAGATTTGAGATGCTCTATCAATTTTGCCGGTTTCATACTGGCGTTTGCCAAAACTTTTCCACACAGAAAGCATTGTGGCTTTTCAAAATCGTCCGATTCCTTCATGCAACAGAATCCATATTTAACGTAACTTTCATCGTACTTCCTTTTTTTTGGACATTTTGGGCTAAAAAAAATATCAAATAATCAAACGAAATTATTAAGAATTCAAATTGAAATTGTTCACAAATGAATTACTTGACTGAACTCACCTTTACTTGAAAACACCGTTGTCAACACAAAAAAACACTAGAAAAAACTATGATACAAAAAAACACTCGAAAAAAAAAATACTAGTAAATACAATACTTTACGAACAAATATTTCGCTTTAAGAATTTGCAAGAACTTTGTGGAACTGATTCTAACGCACTTTATTCCAAGTGAAATAAAAATCAAAGGCTACTCAGTGTTTCAAATTGTTTTTTTTTTTTCAAATGTTTTTTTTCTCGTATTGTGGAGGTCTCTATTGGGAAATGGCAGACACACGGTTTAAAGAAGTTCGTGACAAAAAAAAATTTTTTTTTAAAGAAATTTTAAAAATTAGGAGCAGTCGACGAACCCCCAAAATATGATCCATGGACCTCCAAGGGGTCCATGAACCACAGGTTAAGAAACATGGCTTTAGAAGATTCTATAATAAATTAACAAATCCTCGTAATCCACTAGTAAGGGTCCAACTAATTTTTGTTCACAATAATAGAACCTATGCCTTATCCTTATAATCTTGTAATATATATATAATTATTTCCATCAATTTCCCCATAACACTTTGCATTCCAACTCAGACCCCTTTAATTAAATCCTTCATCACTCCTTCAATAGCCTCTTTCAGTCAATCGTCTCACTCCAAGACCCCCACATTATATATTCAGCTGATCATTAGCTGTTTACTTACCCAATTGCCATCCCTACCTCCCCTCTCTTGAGCCAGTTTGCTGACCATTGCTGTACACCCAGCCAAAGGGAGCCATGTTTTGAACTTAATTTTTTTGATTAAAGTCGTAAATTTATGTTTTTATAATATTTGGATATGACTAAGTTTTTGTTAATCTCTGGGGGAAATCGGATGAATTGCCAAATTTTTCTTCTTTTGTTTCTCTCTTTGAAAAGTTTGCTTGATTGCTGCGCTGATGAAAGTTGAATTTTTATTTTGGATTGGTTTCGAAGCAAGGTTGTAGGTATTTACTATCTGTTTTGAAAGATCGTTTATTTGGTTTTCGATGTCCTCATCCCTGTCTGCACTGTACTACGAATGTGTTTAAATTTGTCCCAGTTTGTGAGAGCTTTAGTGTTTGGTAAGTGTAAGTGAAAATAGGTTTGGAAAGGGATTTTTACGAGAATGTAATCGCCACTGAAGTCGGAGAGGAAAGTGGGTACACTCGGCCAGTAAAAATGATCGGTTAGAGCAAAATCTATTGTGGAGACGGAGTTGCGGCCAAATCGTGAACTGTTGGGAGGGGCTGTGAATGTTAGATTATTCAAATCTGCGTAATTTTTTTAAAGTGCGTCCCCTCTTGTTTGTAATATCACTGCCCCATACCGTTTGATGAGCACTCACATTTCTGTAAATTAAAAATCTTGGGTGATATTTCTTCAAATATAACAAAACGAGTAATTCATATAGCACTTTCAAAATAAGTGTCGGGGCGACACACATTGAAACTTACACACTTAGTGAGCTGATCAAAGGGGAAAAAATGTCCGACTGTTCATACCACACGTTTGGGCACCAAAGTATCCCTCCAATGTTGTTATTATTTCAGGACAAAATAATGAACAGCCGGGATGGTTTCAGGAATAAATATTACTTAATACTTGACACGTTCCACAACACAAGACAGGATACAAAACATATGTAAAACACATATTCACGAACATCACTCCATCATTCTGCTAAAGAAGTCTCTCACTTTTCATGGTGCTAGTTAAATCCTTTTTGGCGCAACATAGCCATATCTGACTCTTGTGCCAATTGACTTTACCTTCTCACTTGACCGTGGTTCAAAATTACGAGGTCCGTCGCCAATAGCCCTCGCGTTGCTTCTAGTGCGACGTTAATAAAAACTAAAACTCACTTGACATTTTTTGTCGATTAATCTATTTTTATAGATTTAACGTCTAGATCACAGATTTACCTTGTTTGGTGCAGTATGGCCACATCTGGCTCTTGGGCCGATAAACTTCACTATCACTCACTTTCATGGTGCTTGCGCTTGTCTCCTAACCAAAAAAAAAAAAAGAATATATGGCGCCATCTGGCTACCGTTTAATAGTATATGGAAGGTAGCGCTAATATTACGGTGTTACAATTGTTAATTATTTTTTGTATAATTAAAATGTTTCAAACATTTTTTTTAATTGTTCAGTACAAACAGAATTGTATTGAAAAACTCTGTCGTTTATTCCTCATCATTATTGTTTCTTTTAATAATCAGCATCATTTTCATTCCTATTTTCAAAGTAAAAAAAATCTGTTTTAATGTTACTATCATTATTTGTTACAGCTTATATGGTTACTTTGCTTTTAATTTCTTAAAAATTATTTATTTATTTGTAAATGAGCCAAACAATTGTTTCTTTTCACGGACTTTATGCTACAAATACATATAGCACTATATCATACGACAATTTAATCAATAATAATTAGATGATACTTAAGGGAAGAAGCTATAGTATTGTAATAATAAGTTCTCGCAGCATGTTTCATATACAATTTAAAATATTGGAAATCGTACCTATGAAGTAAAATATTTTACTGAAGTTCAGTACCTATGAAGTAAAATATTTTACTGAAGTTCAGTAAAAAAGTTTTTCCTAATTAAGTTTAGACTATTAAAAAAAGATTCTTTATTTTTCCAAGTGTACAGTGTATTTCTAATTAAACATGTAGAACAAAAGTTTGCCTAAAATTCGTATTTTTTCTATTTAGTAAGTCTCAATTAGAAGCAATACGAGGGCCATTGGACATGAAACTCGTAATATATATGTAATACAAATTGTAATTTCTTGAATAATTTCTTTTAAATAAATCTTTTATTTTAATCAAAGCTGACTTTAAAATGAAACTTGGAAGTACTCAACAAAAAATATACTAACATGTCTTAACCATTACGACTTATATCTGCAAAATTTTAAAAGTATTCGAGAAGTAAATGTCAAGTTACGCGCACAGCATGTTACAAACACAAAATGATAAAATAAGCTGCACATTAATCTTAATTTTTGAGCAATCGATTGGGTATTTATTTGTAAACTTATATCACAAAAAGAATGGATGGTTTTCATTCATATTCTGAACTGTAACTTATATATAAACATATACTTCATTTAATATATAAATCTAATAATTTCATTTCAATTTTTCAAAGAAAAGAAAATCAGTGAAAATCACGAATATTTTTAAAAAGATCTATAAAATTTACATTTCTGAAAGCATACGTAGGTATCAATGAACGACAGTAAAAGTTTATGGCGCAAGATTCAAAACTGGCTAACAATGAGCGACAGGGTGAGTGAGTTAGAGACAATCGGAATTTATGGAACAAGATCCAAACCTGATTAGGCTACGCAAAATATTTGTTTAATTTATGGCAAAAGTTTCTTTATAATCACATTATTTTGAAATATAACCTCCTAATATATAATGAAACAAATCTTCGGTGAAAATGCAGTTTAGTCCAACAACTTGGCGGCGTGATTTTAAAAATTGGCAGATTTGGCGAAAATCACAAGGGTTGTCACGTCTACAGACCTCAAAGAGCACAGAAAAAAGGGCAGACAATATTGACGAAATATCGCCAAAAGAATCTCGCCACCACGGGTGTCTGGGCAAAACTGCATTTAAAACCCAAGTCTTCTATCATTCATTGCACCGCAACTTGGCAAACAGTCCAAAAACGAAAAACAGAATAGGAAAATAAATCAATAGCATTAAAAAATTAAACAAAATAAGTATTGTACATATTGTTTTTATTACATATGATTTTCGCTCTGTACTTTTGTGTTAATTATATTAAAGAAAAATAAAGATGAAAAAATACTTATGCTAATGTCCATATATATTTTGGGTACTTTTCCATTTCGCCAGGGCAAATCTCGCCAAGCAGGCTTCATTGGCGACAACACACAGTATACACATATTCCGTTTGGCGTCGGTTGTATCATATTTGGTGATTTTATCATTTGCGCCGGCGAAATGGAAAAGTA
>BMAW01041403.1:175149-213005 GCA_019974015.1 Nephila pilipes | reverse complement strand
TTGTATCATTTTTGGCAACTTTATCCCTTGCGCCGGCGAAATGGAAAAGTACCCTTATCTTGTATATGTTTGAAAACTTCTAATACTATTAAACATCCTTTCTAAAATAAAATAAAAACAAATACTAAAAAATAAATAAAGGCTTAAAAACTTCATTTCTACAAATATTTTATGCAGCGTTTATGATCTTTGTGTAAAGCAAATCTTTTTCATGTAAACTTTAAATGGTTCAAATCGGGAATAGGGTGTCCCCTAGGCGATTGGCGACTTTTGGGAGCGATTTAGGTCATGGTAACCCTGAGCATACTCAATGCATAAGTCACGCACGTTTGACAACCTATCTAGGAAGTCTCTAATTTCCTAGGGGACACCCTATTCCCGATTTAAACTCTTTAAATATGTATTAATGCAATATATTATTATGCAAAAGTTGGCGTATTTGTTTGTATCTTCATGTTTGTACATGAGTGAGTGAATGTAAAGATTATTAGCACAAGAGCAAGATGTAGCTATGCTGCACCAAACAATATTTAACTGTAGTCTAGAAGTGAAAAAATTGAAGAAAAGAAAAAAATTGGTTGACGAGATGGAGGGTTGAAAATATATGCAGAAGTTGGACTTCGTTTCCTTCCCAGCAGAATGACCATTGTAGCTGGAAATAATGTTTTACGTGAAAATATATCTGGTAGTAATGTTGGGTAGATAGAAGTGACCTTGGCGACAAATACCGCCAAGTTTGGTGACATTTCTCAGACTATAAACATGAGCTGCTGTATGTATCAGTTGGTATTTGAAAGAGTACATGTAGACTTTTCATATTAATGCGATATTCTGATTTGAATTGTTGTGTTTAGTGATTGGACAGTGAGTGAGTGAGTGAATGTAAAGTTTATTGGCACAAGAGCCAGATATGGCTATGCTGCGCCAAACAAGATTAAACTGTGGTCTAGACGTGAAGTTGAAAAAAAGGTAAAAATGGTTGACAAGAAGGAGGGTCGAAAATAGAGAAGGATCGCTAGGGTATCCCGGGAGTGCGTAACCCGTGTTTACCAAAGACAGTAAACCCCATGGGAAAGAAAAAGATCACTAAGGTGCCTCGGGGTCATGATGCCCGTACTTACCTGAAGAAGGCAAGTCCCTGAGGTCCCCTGATATAATCCCCAGGGGGAGGGTGCCTGGCTATACCCCCAGACGCTGGGTACCCATTTTAGTCGCCTCTTACGACATGCATGAGCTACAGTGAGACTATTCTGTCATCCCCGGTCAACACACGGGTCTCAGTGATTGGACAAAATTTGAATCGGTGTAATTGTATATTTGTATGTATATGTGTTAATTGCTCCCGTTAAAAGGAAATGTAGTATAATTGCTGGATATTCTAAAAATAAGTTTGGATCTGCAGGGAAAAAAAACCTGTTTTTTAATTATGTGGATCTTGTTTCATCCGAAAGATGATCAAACACGTAACAATATGTTTGAATGTGGTTTGTTTGGTAAATTCATGACTAAACATCATTTTTTTTTCATGAAAAATTATTTAACAAGCATTTTAAGGCAATCTTAATGTATTGCTAAAAAAATACAACGCAAAATCGTGACCTTTTCAAGTAGAAAAAAAAAGTTATTTTTCCTACATAACATTTCGACCTCACAACCCTATAGAAAACAACATATAATACTGTTCCACATTTTATGTATTTTGGAGACTTCTCTTGGGTGGTGTCATTAAAGTTGTCTTTGTGTAATGTTAAAGAATGGAATCCAAACTCTGAATTCTTCTTTTGGGAGAGAAAAATTCTCTGACATAAATATTACATTCTGAAAGTTAAATATTATATTCCCTATAGAGACTAGCATGTTTTTCTTGATTACCAATTTCTGTTTTAATCAATCTTTTTTTTTTTTTTTTAAATATATTTCCATATCTCATGTCCTATGCTGTTATGCTTAATTGGTTTTAAACTGACCTGTTGAAAGTACAAATAAGTGTATTTATGAGATGTTTCTAAAATTTTAAAAATGTTATATAATAAATAGTATATGTTACATCATAAATTTTATAAAAATTGACATTTTTCTGTCAAGTGTATGAGTAATGGCAAAGTGTAATGTTTGGTAGGTAGTTTGTAGGAAATTTTTCCGATACAATCATACAGCAGCATATCTATTTCCCTAAGCTCGGCAATACACGAAGTGAATATTAGCAATCGGTGTCCATGAAATGATTCTTGTTGATGGTATTCAATAGACATCTACAATGAGCACATGCCAACTTTGAGAAGTTGCAAATAATGCTTTCCCATAAGATTATGATTTATATCAATGTTCTCTACCACCCCTCCAAGTTGATATGTAGAGTTCCGGGACACCTTGCATAGTAAATATTCCTAAAAAAATAACATTTCATTTTTATAATCATATTCCATTTCTCAATGAATGAGAAATTTGAATGTAAATCAGGTCAAATAAAGAATACTTTTTGATTTATACATATTGCAGGTAATATTTCTATAACTATTTGATAACAACAAAAAAGTTAAATGAAAAAAATCAGAACAAGAAAATAAATCATCAATCATCAATATTCAAAATTTAACATGCATGAAACAAAAAGCATAAATACATGAATACAAATAAATGAGTTGCTTTTACTTGTTTAATAGAGGTGAAAAACTGATACTTATTATAAATTAGTTTATTCATCAGTATAAAATATTCACTTAATAAAAAAGTCTGCTATTGAACTCTTTAATGAATGGGAAATTAAAAAAAATTAAAGAAATACTGAATAGAACATTTGTCATTGTTGATTAATAATCCTTGGAAGTTTTGGAACTTATTTTTCTTAAAATTTGGACAAGTTTAGAAGGCACAGCAATAAGATATTTGACATCAATTATGTCTTGGATTTTGACAAGATACATGAAACAAGTGTACCTTTCCAATATTTGCAAAATTAAAAAAAAAAAAAAAAAAAAAAGGAGAGAGAGAGACATAGAAAGTACATGTATTTTTGAAATTACACTTTCACACCAATTTAATTACAAAACATTAAAAGAGCACATATTGGATAAAAATAAATAAACTACATTTAGCGTCCAGAAGAAAATAGATACTGCTTTTGAAAGAAGCTATATTTTTTTGTTACAAGGCTTTTAAACTGTATTTATTAAGAATAAATTTCTTGATGTTCTCGTTCAGAGATTTAAAAAAAAAAATTATTTTCTTTCACAACATAAAAAGAATGTAATCAATATGTAATCTCTCTCATTACTCTTTCAGATAACTTATTTTTTCATTATTCTGATTTAATTCTTTAAGAAAAATTCGACTTAAATCATTACAATACTCCAAAAAGGAAAGAAAGAGAATATAAAACAATAAAAAATATACATCAATATTATAAAAAATGATCACATTAAAAGTATATTTGACTATTCATGTTGGATAAAAATACAATCAGGATTTTTTCCATCGCAATACAAAATTCAACACCCATTATCACTTTCCTTATATTAATTCATCATCTGAATCTAAATCTTTTTCCTTGAAGTTAGCAAAAATTTTGATTTCAGATTCAAATCAGACTTCTTACATATATGTGAACATCATTATAGAGATTTTTTAATTAAGTATGCAATTGAATGATTAGAACTTCTTAGATTAGCATATTTGTTGTTGTTCAAAGTAGGGTTTTAAACACATATGTTTTAGAAACGTTTTAAAAAGAATCTAGAAATGATAAACATTTTCTGAAAATTTAAGCAAAGGAAGAGGAAAGGATATTGGAGAAACAGAAGAAGAATTTGCTGAATCAACAAGTTTGAATGATGCAAATGTTGGGGGAAATGTTTACAGGTGTTATTTTGAAATTGTGTTAGCATGTGTGGAATATGCAAAAAAAAAAAAAAAAAAAACCATTTTGTATAAAAAATTAAAAAATGGGAGGAGGGGAGAAGAAATGTAAGGATCTAAGCTATGAACCGGTGATGACAATATATCACTGGTTCACTTATCACTTAATTTCAATATATATATATATATGGTTGATTTGTTTAATTTCAATATCATCACCGGTTCATCTACCGGTGATGATATTGTTGCTTGACTTCATAAATACTCATATGTTCAACAAAATAAAAACAAAAAAAAGTACATAATACAGTGCTTTAAAGAATTTTGAACAATGAGTGGGTAAAAAAACATTAATTTTTTTTATTATTTTTTTTTTCACAATAATTCCCTCCAGCTGCAATACTCTAGTTACATCAATTTAATAATGAATCAGATACCTATCCCAGTTCAGTTTGCGGAATAGACTTCAAAGCATACATTGAAACTCTTTGTATTGTCGAAATATCACCAAATTAACATGCTTTTAACTTTATTTTCAATTTAGGCAGGCCAAATCAGGCGAATATGATGGATAATTCAACACACATATATTATTTAAACCCAAAGTCTATAAACAATAAGTGAAATGTGACTAGGTTGCATAATCAAGCACAAATTCTCAACTGCTTTCATTTTGATATTCTGGTTATTTTCTGGTCTTCAAATGCTTCTCCAAAGATTCAAATAATACTCATCAGTAATTTTTTCCAGCCGGAACAAATTATTTGTGGAATTTCTATTGAATAAATTATAATATTAATAAACCTCTTGATTTTGGATGTAACTTGTTTTTTTTACCTTGGGGGAGTTTGACATTAAATTTGCCTTTTGTTACAGGATCATAAAGAAAATGCCATGTTTCAACGATTGATTTCAAGAAGTTCTAATCCTTTTCAGCAGCTGAATGATGTCTTTCCAATGAACACTTCTCATTCATTGGTTACACTGTGTGAAACAAATTTAGAATAAATTGTTACTTTGCACAAACCTTCATGCAGGATGGTTTGAATTATTTTTTTGCTGATATTCAAAGACTCTTCAATCATTCTCCGCAACACACAGTGATTGCCACCATATCACACACTTTTCAATTATCTCAGGTATCATAGATGAACTTGTCCTCCAGTATGTTTATAATCTTCTTGCTTATCACTTCCACCCAAAAACATTTGTGGCCACTGGAAAACATTTGATGAATTTAAACACAAATAATCTTCAACTTGTTTCATCAATTTGTGTTTCTGATGCATCTTTATCAAGTTTTGCATTAAATTTAATAACTGCTCTTTATTCCATCTTATTAATTTAAAGTGAAATTCTTACACTTAATAAATTGCTGTATCTTTTGAATTAGTTTAACAAATTCACACATATTTTGCAATACTCCAGCAAATGATCAAGGTTAACTATGCATGTGAGATAACATAGGTAACATAACTATAGGCTGAGGTCTAGCATTAGTCTAGAAAATTCAATTACGTTCATACATAATATAATATATTGGAATTTCAGAATGTATGCTTTTTCAATGCATTAATAAACAAGAAAACTGAATCCACTTTACAAAAATTTTAAATATGTCGTAAAAATTACAACAAAAATACTTTCAAGAAGAAAATAAAGTGTGTTAAGAAAAACTCTTTTCTTTTTTCTAGTGTACATTATAAAAAACAATTAAATAAGCTTCATAAATACCAAGTTATACTTAGGTTTAATATAGATTGTCATAATATTTTCAATTCAGTTTTTTCAGTTGTGTGATGTTCAGCAAATCTAATAAATTTATGCAAGGAAAAAGAACTTTTGTTTTCATTACATAATATTTATTTACAATAGTAAAAAGCTATTAATGACATAAAATAACTCAATTTCTGCAGAGCATCATGATGATGTTAGTAAAGATTTTATAACAGCATCTTTATATTTCAAAATATTATTTTTAGTTTCTCCTTCATTTAAAAGGTCAGTTACAGCTTCCCCAAAATATTCCACTTCTTTTGATGTTTTTAATTCTTCTTCAGACAGTTTCTAAAAAAAAAAAAAAATATTTCCTCTTTCTTAAACTAATTATGCAAACAAAATTATTTTTGAAATAGTCACATACACATAAATAGGCTCTTGAGATTGCAACATTTATCGAAGAATAATGAATAAATAATCTAATAACAAACTTCTTATTCATACTTTTTGAGTACTAATAAATATGAAACAAAACATGCCATTTAAACCATACTTTACTATTATTTTTGACATTATTAGCATTCTTTTTTCACAAAATAAGAAATATATTAAGTTTCATTCTTTCCATTTATTTTACAGTTTCAACAGTCCTCATAAATTAAAGGTTCTACCTTAATATGACTTATAAATTTTTCAGTAATTACAGCATTTCTAAATTAGGTCTGAAATGCTTCCATATAATAACAGACAAAAAAAAAAAAAAAAAAAAAAAAAAATTAATTTGTTCCTTTAAAAAATACAAAAATCAACATTTTAAAAGAACTTTTTTGGTGAGTACTACTACTACAATAATTTTCATGAATTAACATGTCTTGGTAAAGAGCAATAGTTGCAATAAAAATTATCCACATGTAATATTTCCTATAATTATTATTAAAATAAAAAATAATACATGATTGATTGCTATAGTTCTCTTAAGAATTAAAAAGAGAGGCTTTATATTAAATGAATAAAATTCTAAATATTGAAGTACAATTTTTGGCATAATTTAAGCCTTTAATCCTTACACAAAAACACTTCAGCTCTAATTATCAGATAGATTTGTTCATGTCCTAGATGACTTAAAATTTATGTAACTAAAATATACTTGAACTTATTCAATTGAAGTAACATGTTATACAAAAACTTGCCAAGACAGACTATACTCATGAATAGACACTTAAATGCAAGCAAATAGTTAAAAGATTGGATTGTTTTAATTAATGTCCCACTAAAAGCAATTCAAGAGCTATTGGCGACAGACCTCGTAATTTTGAACCTTGGTCAAACAGTGAAAACAACACCTGAGCTGGAACACCCCTCTCCTTACTTCCACACCACACCGAAGAGAGGGCTTTGGTCCATGATAGATTTAACATTCATCAACCCCAGTTACACAGCGGTCTTTAGCAGCATCAGGGCTAGAATTCATGACTTGACAAAAACCATTGGTTGTGAGTCCACGATCATAGCCACTAGGCTACTGTGGCCATGAACAATTGAACGAAGAAACATCTTTTACTACTATTATCAATGCTACATTAAATTGTGAATACTTCTTTATTAAACATTTATAAGCTCAGATTACAATGAAACAATTTTGCATTGATTTCCCATATGAAAATACTTATAAATTTAAACTGGAAATTTAAGTTTTAAGAATTGTTTTTAATTCTTTCCCCCCACTAAAATCAAAATACACTAACTTGGTATCAAAATAAAACCACAATATTTAATTACATCCAATAAAAAATAAAACAAATAAAATCTTTTATATTCGTTGAGAAGAAAAATGTTTTAGAATTAATAGTATTTGATTCAATAAATTTTTTCTTTCTTCTATGTAAGGTAAGGAACTTACACTTTGAGATTTTGTCTCCAACTGTTTAAGGGTTTTGACTATTTTGTTCTGGATCCTGCTTCCTTCAAAGAAAAATTTTTCCATATCAGCTTCTGTCTTTTCATGCTCCCATGGCTCAGTAATCTTTAAAGAAAAATATGATAAATTAAATATGGTACAATGAACAATAAAAACAACTGAATAACAAACATTTTTGTATAATTTTAAAATATAATATATTCTAAGCTTCTAGTATTATAATTTTTAGAAGATTAAAAGAAGTTTGTTTTTAATCTATTAAATAGGAAATAGTTTTTGAAAACATTTGATGTGGAATTGATCAAAAATTGATGGCAATATAATAATTATTATTTTGAAAGTTTTGTGAAACAGTATTTGGTATAACCTAATTTTGAATTTTTCTAACTTAGTGAGAGTGTTTTGTAAACAATTATATTTTAAGATATTTTAAAATTTTTTCAAATATAAATTTTTTTTTAATTTTTAAAATTAAAAAAAAAAAAAAAAAAAAAAAAAGTAGTACAAATAAATCTTTAAGCTGATGATTTCATCGACAAGTATTTCAACTTTCTACAGTGTCACAAATCATAAATAAATAATAATAAAAAAAAAAAAAAAAATGGAAATTTTTTCCATTACTTTTAAAAATACTTTATATATATAACCTTAATATTTGGATAAAATGTGATTATAAAATAGAAATTTAATAAATATATTATTTTTTATTGCTATTGCAAAGCTTTTACAATTCTTTTACAGATAATTTTAAATGTAAATTAATGTTGAATATTCTCTTTTAATTAAATAAAGTGGTAGACAAAAACTTCATCTGTAAAGATAAGTTTCTTTCTTATAAGGTATCATTTTTTGTTTTACCTAAAATTTATTTGTTACAAAAACAAGGTATAAAATCATTGCATGTCTGTACTACAATATACATAGGAGGTAAAATACTGCATCATCCGGTTTCTATAAAAAGAATACCAAAAGAGGACAATGGTTAATTCTTATGATTTATTAATGAGATAAAAGCATGGCTCTGAGTATTTAATTGACAATATGGTAAAAAATTGTGGCAGTGTTGCTTTTTCTTTCAAGATGAATAATGGAAAACTACAATGTCTCCTGATTTAAGGCAAGTGTCCCTGATTTAGAAACTGAATTTGAGAATGCGTGTTGTGTTAATAGAAGAATACAAACTGTCCAAAGACAGCTTAGGAAATGTGATTTGCAAGCTTATCACCCCAAGAAAAAGTTTTGTGCTTACAGAAAAAATAAAGAAGCAACCTGATTTGGGGGAATAAAAGCTTTATGGACAAGGGACAACAAGACTCAACATCCAGCCAAATGACAAAATTGATAAGTTGAACCTAACTTATTTACATATGATTTTTGTTGCATCATGTGTAGAGTTCTTTCTCCACAATGTACATATTACAAAAGTAATTTTAGCTCAATTTCTCTATTTAAGAGTATACTTATTTTTTTAAAAAAAAAAATGGTTTTAATGTGTTGGACAAGTCTGGGAATAGTCCCAATATTAATCCCACTGAAAATTGATGGCATACAATGGATACTAAAATTGCTGCAAAGCTGTTCCATGCCAGACTGTTTCAAGACATCATCACAGCTTGTAGAGGATCAACAAAGTATTAGAATGATCATTTTGCATGTAACCACATCAATGGGCATGTAACATGACTACAGCTATGTAGAATTTATTATTATTTACTGCATTTATGAGGCAATCTCTCTAGGTTTTGATTAAATACATTTTCCACTTTCAGAGTTTATTCAGAATAATTAGGAGTTTTATTAAACATCATAAGCAAATTAATCAAATAAGTGCATTTTATTTCACCAATAAAATTTTTTATATAAACACACTATTTACACACTTTTACATTTTTTCACATGTGATGTAGGTATTTTGCACCGACTATAGATTCTCTTATTAACAAAAAAAAAAAAAAAAAAAAAAGGAATTTAAATTGATTCTATTTCATTTAACCAATATGTTCAAACAATATTATTGGGGGGAGGGGTGCATATGGAACACTAAGTATTTGAATAAGTAGAACAAATTTTTTAAAAATATACATAGCTTTGATAAACAAATATTTTATAAAGCATTATTTAAACAGCTCTAACTAACAAAAAATAAAAATGTATAAAATGTTCAATAATTTTACTTATGGGTATTTTAAAAATATTCTAAAGAACAAGAGATAATTTTTATCACAGGAAAATGATTTATACAATTGTTACTGGGAAAAATGCAAGAATTTTGAGAAATTTTCAGCAGTTGCTTAAAGTAATATTAAAAATAATAATAGAATGATAAAGTATAGGACACTTCAAAATCCTAGCAGAATAATTGCTGAAAATTTTATCATTCTTCAAGCAATCTTCTACATAGTTAATTAACACATATATTTAATTTTATAAATCATTCACACAAAAATTATACAAATGAATTTTTTATACATATATAATTAGTGGTAATAAAATAATTTCAAAAATATGTTTTGGAAATTGACACAGATAATCAATAAATTCACTTAAATAAAAATTAAGCCCAATATAACTTTAATATAAATAAAACAACTAAACATAAAAAATTAATAATTCATTTCATTAAAGTATTGTTGTGATGCAAGTTTTTAAATGTTGTATAGCATTGTTAAAACACAATTAAAGCAAATGTATAAAGTTGAGAAAATATAAAAGAATAATATTTAATTTTCTAACAAGTGAATATTTAATTCCGGTGCAGAAAAAAATCAGGAGAGAATGGTATATGGCTCTAAAAATTATAGTCCTTTACTTCAAAACAGGTATTTTAAGATAACCTTTTCCTTTTCTTTCATATCCAAACATGGAATCGCATAAAACGATAAGAGAACAAAATTAGATTTTTGCAACATCCTCTTATCCTGTTTATGAAAGCTCATGGATTCATATTAAAAAGAATGAAAGTTTAATGTAAAATAACTTCAAGTAAAAAAGCCAACTTGTTCCTGAAGTACTATTTTAAATAAATTGATTCGAATTCAACGAAATAAAGAAAATGTATTTAAAATTATTTCTCTGCCTTTTTTTCAAGCAAAAGTTTTATATTGTTGAGTAAAACATGTAGCTATTTACCCATGATTCATGATGTAGAGCTGTTAAAAGATAAATTAAGTAATCATAATTTTGTTGCCTTGTAGGACATCGATCAGCAACCAGTACAATAGTGTCAGAATTTTTTTCATATCGGTCACCAAGTAAACGTTGAATTTTATCTCTGCCATGATAATCAAACTTTAAATCATTTAATTTGACTTTAAGGGTGACAACCCTTGAACGCTCATCATGAACTGAAGGACTCGAATGACAATAATCACTTTCAATAATCTGAATAGGAAAATGTTTTCTGCAATCTTCATCTGTTTCTAAGCCTTTTGGCCATTCAGTGCAAAATTCTAAAACAAATAAAAATAATAATCTAATAATTAGCATTCTAATACTTTAATATAACACACAACTTCAAAATTAATATTAAACATAATTTTATATATATAAAAAAAGGGATAGGAAAATATAGGGCATTGCAAAAATGATTTTTTTTTTTTCAGTTTATCTTCATAAAAATATTTATCACAAATTTTTGCATTAAATTTCATTTGAAATAATGGTTAAAAAAACGTTTTATTTAATAAAGCAATTTATTAAACAAAATTTAAGCAATCTTCTTCCATTTTAATGATATTAAAACTATGTTATTTCTTTATTAATATACTTAAACAAATATTTTATTTCACTCAATCAGCATCTCACATTCTTAGCAACTTAATATAACCTGATAATAACATTCTAAACTTGTATCGATAAAAATTATTAAAACATGTAAGTATCTAATTTAAAAAAAATGAGATCATTATCGTAGAAGAACCAGAGTACTTTCATATGTACCATAGAGTAGAGTAAATTTTGAGATGAAATATTGAAATTAAGTACAAACATTCCTTCCCCATAGATAAAATGATGTTACATATTAGTCTTTAAATGAATCACATTGTTTAAACATGAACAGAAGTAGAATTGTTTATTTTATTAAATTTACCAAAAGTATAATAATCTTTTTATAATTATTTACATTTAAATTCAATTATTATAATACATCTACACACATTTTTTAAAAATCTAAATAAATAATTACTACTAACTTTTAATGGCATTACAATGCCTTTCAATTGCTGGTGGTGTCAAATGGAGAAAGTTGGGTATTTTCATTAATTCAGCATTAGCATATTTTCCAGGAGGAGCTCGTTTCTTATCGTATCCTTGATAAAGAGGTAAAGGTACAGAAGAAGGCCTGAAAGTTTTAGCTGTAGGCCATACACTGGGCCAATCTTGATCAATTGGCATACGTTTTTCACGTGGTGGGATAACCTGAAATAATTAGTAAAATGCAGTGTTAATTAGTAAAAGTAATCTACTTTAAGGTTAAAAAGGTTTGTATACATAATATACAAACCTTTTTAATAATATTAAAATACCTTTCCATATGAAAGATAAAATCTATTTAAAAAATAGCCAGAACAAACAGTTAATAAATGGTAAAAATCAAATATTTAATGAATAGAATAAATCATTCTCAGATAAAATAAAAGTAATTCTCACTCACTCACACAAAGTCTTTTGGAAAATTTCGACTGAGTCAGAATATATACATTTCCAGCAGTTTTTGCACAGAATTCAATACTCATGAGTAGTTTTTTGGGAATTGTGAACATTCTTTTTTGTTCAAAACTAATAAATATATATTCTGAAATGACTCAAGTAAGAAAATCCCCACCTCTTTAAAAACTTGTTAGTTTTATATTATACGTAAATTTGAGTTTCTTAAACTTTCAAAATTATTTAAATAAAGTTACATGACAGACAACTTAGAATTTTTAGATATGAAATTTACTAACGAAATAGAATGCATTTTTAGTTATGATTTATACTATGTTTCTTGATTAACTATCTTTTTCTAATCTATTTCTGAAAAAATTTGCCACAAGCAGCTGGTTTAATGAATAATATAACAGAAGGCTCAGAAGAAAATTTTGTTCCATACAAATTAGACAAATGACATCAGAAGAAAAGTAAAAAATAAATTTTTTCGGAGGGGGGAGAAACCGCCTTTCCCTCTAAAAAATGCAATTTTCACGCTTACTGTGTCAAAAGTAATCTTTAGATGTTTAAAAAATTTCAAAATAGATTTTAAACTCTTAATATCTTTTCAAAAAATATTTTCTATCATTCTATCTTTTCCAAGATTATTTTTGTAATAAGTGCAAAATAAATAAAAAAATGTTGCGAGTGATAATTTAATTTGAATGAAGATTAAATATGTAAAACAAAATCTATAAATCTTTCATGAATTATTAGGATGATTTCTTTTATTTAAATAGTGTTTATCACCTGAGCATCCATAAAGCGACGTCCTTCTGTTTTCCGTCCCATTTGCTTTCTAGGATATAGTTCTAAAACTCTGAATTCATCTAAGAAATAATTAAGTACATCAATTAAACATCATTTTATTGAAAAATAAATTTTTCAATTTGCTCAGCAATTTTTATATGTACTAAAGAAGTACTATCATTGGTAAGAATGAAAATATCTTAACTAGGCAATTTTATGCATATACAAAAGATTTGAATTTTGGAAGGAAAAAAAAAAGAAAGTTTGAATCTTGTGCATTATTACAATTACCATGGCAAAACTTGGGTACTTTTTATGGGTGATAAAAGTAAAGATTTGCAAAGCAAAAAGTTATTCATATGCATACTTATATATGTTGGTACAGCCTTGTATGAGCTTTAATAATTTTTTCATTTACCTTTAAAAATAAGTTTTGAAGCAGGTTTATTTATTTTTTAAAAAAAAAAAAATTTAAAAAAAGTGGAAATTTTCAATGCAATATGTATTTTAATAAATAATAATTCAAGATAAAAACCAACATTTTTATATGGTGGCAAAGTTTATTAAAAAAAGTATTTAAATATAAGTTAAAACTTCGTAAAAAACCTCATATCTCTCTCGTCTTTAAGATTTCTCTCTCTGCGAAATTCAATATACCTTCCATAGATGCCGCCAGGTTACTACACAAATTACGTTTCTAAAAAAAATTGTTGAAATATTGGTTAAAACTTGTCACTAATGTCTAAATATTCATTATTAGGCGAATAAGAATGATTCCCAAAGTTCCAGAGCTCTAGCTTAATGGGAAGTTCGTTAAATTAACGATCGAAAATTCAATGACACACGCACACGTCAAGTGAAATTCAGAAAAATATTTTAAAAATAGTTTCAAAACAATTGCTTTCCTTAACTTTCTAGATCTTGGCAACACATAAATTCAAATACATATGATTTAAAATGATAACTGTCCATTTCTCTGTCTCTTTTATAGTACCATTTTGTTGACCATCATTAATGATATCTTGTTTGAGATCAATACTTTCCAGATTAATGAAGTTATACTTGTGATTGAGAGTTCCATGTTTGAAGCCAGATTTTTACATGCAAACCAGCAATTTGAATAAATTTCATTTGCCTTGCTTTACATGATCATTTATCTTTCACATTAGTCTGAATGCATTCTGATCTGAAACTGTAACTTAGGAGATTATAATTGAAAGCTCTGCTTTTAACAATTCATAGGAAACATTTTGGTTCTTATACACTTTCTTTAATTGACTTGATTATGAAAAATTCCCAACCAAATTTATTTCAATTTTTAAATGACATTGGTTTTACTACATACATATAATTTTATTCAGTTTTTTCTTAACTTGATCTTCAATTTAAAATTGTTTTAGAGTTGAAAAATATTTTGTAATATCTTGATTTTGTGTTTAGCACAATATATCCCCTGAGGATTCAGTGTCATAAATTCATCGAACCAATCAATGAGAAGGTTTTAAAAAAAATAAAGAAAACATAAATAATACACAAGTAATTGTTCTAATTAATTACCATTTTGGTCAACATTTCACACTTTTCATAGCATAAATTGATTCTAGTAACTTCTTTGCTCAAGAAGTACATAAATCTAAATTCTGTGGAAAACAGCAGACAACTATTTCTAAGCAATTATCATTTCTTATTATAATGTGGTGATGACAGCTTATAACATTGGATTTTCAAAATCTGTTTTCTGAGATTAAATTTCATTGTAAACAAGTTTGAATGTCTGTGTTTCTGAGATTAAATATTTTTCTCTTGAGGTATTATTTTGTTTTCTTCTTTTGTACACAAATTCAACAATATCATTTGAAAAAATTAAGAAGAAAAAAATATCAGAAGTTATATGCATTGAAATGTAAAACTAATGAAATGGCAATGCACTGTCACTGAAATAAAACAGAAAACCTGGAGAGTGGTTACTAGAATGCTTGTCAATAGATTATCAGAATGTACTCTTTTTGTATGATTTCCACAAACATGGTTGTGATAGTATATTAGTACCAAATATGTTCATGTATGAAATGATTGCTCAAATTTCTGAAGTTGTGAAAATTTTCATATGATTTTGAAGTTTTTCCCCCACATGAATAAATTTGCTCATCATCGAGATTTTGATTTATAAAATGAGAAAATTTGACACCAATTCATAAATAAATTTTATTTCTAGTAGTCAAATCTGAATTTACAAGTTTTCTTTTGTTAGTTATGAAAAAACTGTTATTAAAAAAAAATAAGCTGATAATATTTAATTTAAAAATGTAAAGGAATAATGCTAAAGTGCTCTTTTTCAAATGAAAAGAGTTTTATCCCATCTTAAAATACAATTCAACATAACTGAATAAGCATTACATAATAAGTTTTTCTTAATAAATTATTTCCTCCTGTTACATTTTAAATATAAAACAGAAAAATATGCTGCTTTAACTTTTTTGATATGGGCATACCAAATACGCATCACTCACGATCATCGTTCACAGCCAGGTGTACCAAATATGCATCCCTGGAGAATGAGCTCCAAGGCCAAGCAATGTGTATTTGCATTATAAGGTGGGATATTTTTTTAAAAATCTCTAGATGGTACCCTGTGTTCATAACTTTTGAACTGAACAAAGTTTTAAGATCTTGGCCTACAGTTTGTTCAATCTGTCTTAATTCAGTATTTTGCTCACCAGCTGTTATGAGGGAGGAGGAAAAGCGTAATGTAAGCAATCTGAACTCGGCTCTTTAAACTCATACATAATGCATATTTGCATTTCTGGTTTTTCTCCGAATGCATTTTTTATTGGTTTTTGCAACATATTTTTTTCTTTCTTTTTAGAGTTTTACTGTCAGTACTATTTGACTTTGTGTTGCTTTTGGATGTATTTTGTTACGTTTGAAAAAGATAAAATCTTTTTCACAGTCATCTCCCCTAAAATCACTTCTAGTGCCATCTAGAATCTTTTGCAATCTATAATGTCTGACTACTGTTGATGACAGATTAATTAGTGCCTTGGCATAATTCTCCACGCAGGTGGAGGGTTTGCCATCTGTAAAGAGAGACAGGTGTTGACCTTTGAGAGAGGTGATATGTGAAATATGTCTGATTTTAGCACAATGTTCACGCATATTAAAAGTCTTATTTCTCAGTAGTTTATGTAAATATATGTATATTCTACAGAATTTCTGGGTCACCAAATGAAGGGAGACATTAGAGCAGCATAATAACTTAGGACTTAACTTCAGAGCCATGCATACTACTACCAAAAAATGTAACTTTGAAAGGGAGTTGTGGTCTCACAGATCACTCTTAAAGAATGTGATAGAATTTTATCCAAATGCATGTGCCAAAAGATTGTGATTTGAAAAGGTGATTTCAAAATTCACAAAAAAGGAAGTTGGACAAATAATCCATTCTATTGGATTAAACATGTAATAGGGGTGATAGGTGGAACATATGTGGTCTGCAAGACAGCAGGTTCCCTGTAGATACAATAACATGAACCATCCAAAAAAGATAGTGATATACATGACAAAAATCACTGCTAAATTAACAACTTTAATACAACATACTACAACAAAACAAATTTTTTAACAAAAAAAAAAAAAAAAAAAACAATTCAGGTATATTAACTAATAAAAAAACTTTTACCAATTTGAAAAAATTTAAGTAGTTAAATCATTTTTTAAGTAACAATAATTTAATTATTTAAAAAAACTTTCTCATATATATTAAACACCCTTTAAAGCGAAGTTTTCTAACTGAACTACAGCAACAGTTATTCAGTGAGATATATAATCACTTGACTGAGGTTTGAAAACACAAGATGTCACCAATTACCCTTGTGTAGCATTAAGCTAAAGTATATTCAACAAAATGATTGTCTAAGGCTATTGGTGCAATATTTTAATAAGTGTCTATACAGCAGAATAAATACCAGACATCACCAAGCCAGCTAAAATAGGATCCAACCTGTGAGGGTGAGGTAGGGTACGTAAAGAAATAATATACAACTAAGATGTAAATAAAAGCAATGAAGCATAAAATAGTCCTACACAAAGAGTAAACACATTATATGTTGTAAATAAAATACAAAAACAACACAAGATTATAACACATATGTCCAAAACACAAAGGAACGGTTAAAATAATTAAATGTAACTAAAACAAGAATGCAAAAATTTTAACTAAATACAGAGACATTAAATAATTAAACATATAAATAAAACAAGGAATAAAACTAATATAACAATACATAATTAAAATGTCTAGAAGTTATACCAGTCAGTCAATACGTAATTAACAAAAACACCACAAACTGAGAAAGTTAATGAGATTAATGTGCGCGTATGCGGCAAGAGTTTTTGAATGTTCGGTGCGGTAATAATTTCAACTATTTAACAACAACAAAATGATTACATGAATAAAAATTTTGAACAAAATTACCATCAACAGGTTCAGTAGCAGTTCTCCTGTTGAAATTTAAGTCGTATCTAATCTGTTTGAAAGAAAAAAATAATTTCAAATTTTGATTCAATTTTAAGCTCGCCATGTTTATTTACAATTTCACGAAATTGTTTAACAGTTACAGTCGGGATCGCATTAAAAACTTGCTCATAGAAATAAAAATACAGTTTAATAAATGTTACAGAACCTAAAGATAGAATTAAAAAGATGATTTCAAGCGTATTTTTTTAGAACTTAAATAGAAGAAGAAGTAAAATATAGGAGAAAATGTAAATAAATATTCAGAAGTAAAATGCAAAGGAAGAACTTCAAAGGTATTATATAAACATCTTTTGGTGATTGAAAAGATTTTATTGGCAACGATCAACTGTTGATTGTTGCTAAGGCCGTTGCTACGCTATGGCGGTATACAAAAATAAATATTTTGATGTGCGAATTATTAAAGAAATGGTGGATCGACAGGAAAAAGAAAAGAGACTTTGATTGGATTGACTATTTATTCTTCTAAAGAGTCAAAATGGTACGAGTTCTTCCCCAGATATGTGAGGGGTGTTTTCATTTTAAAAAAATCAAAAATTATACTTACACGAAATAAAAAAATTAAGTCGTGTTAATTTTCTAATAAGTTTATTAGAAAATTAATAGATATAACTCAATTTAAAACATAAATAACATAGTGAACTTAATATTTATTTCAGTTATTATCCAGAACAAAGCCTGCACAAACACCTGGAAATGCTGTATCAACTGATCCTAAAAGTCGATCCAAAGTCCCTACTTTAGAAGAATTTGTGAAAAACAGAGATTTTACAGGAGCTCTTACTTTATTAGAAGTAGGTATAGCATAGCAAAGAAAAGTATTTTTGACTGTGTAATTGTTTTTTAAAATTTGGATTTGGATATTTGCTAATTACTAAGTGCATGTAATTCTACTTACTTTTGATTGAAATATTTGTTCTATGTGCAGTGAATTCTTATGACTAAATAAGTTTCAATAAACATTCAGGCATCACAAATTTAAATAATTAATCTAAAATAACAAATTTTTTTGTATTTCCTCAATTTTATTTTTGGAGAAGCTTTAGTAACGCCGACCTGCTAAATTTGACACCATTTTTTTGGCATGAATTATAGAGTTTTAAAAAAGGGTTACCATGAAAATTTCCAACAAAATTCCATGTTCAAAAAATAAAAATACATGTTCCAAATTTATAGATATTTTTAAAGGTACTGAGAAATTAAGGTGAAAGTATGATTCTAAGTTTAAGATTCTATCTTTTTGAGACATTTATGTTTTAAAAAATATTTGTACAACTTAGATTTTTTTTTTTTTTTCGTGCACCTAATAATAATACTTCAATCATTTTATTGAACTATTAAAGAATTTTTTTAGTCAAAAAGTTAACTTTTCCCTTTAAGTTGAATAAAGACATGATTTTTTTAGATATATTTTCATTTAAATTTAAGTGCTATTTTATATATATATATATATATATATATATATATATATACAAAATATTTCACCCATCATATAGAAAACAATTAACAAGATATAGTGAACCTGACCTTTTAATAATAGTATTGTATATTTTCTTTGAAACAATGATAGAGCTTCGTAATTTTGGAAATTTAATTTATTTTCTTTTTTTCATATAAAAAAAAACTATTTCTGAAAACTTAGGTATTGCTTAGAGTACCATCCAATGGGCTGTAGCATGGGTTGATACAAATTATCTTTTATCCCCAAACTTGGCGGTATTTTTTGGCGAAAAATTTGGGTGGGTGATACTAAAGGATAACCTTATTTTTATTTGAAAAATTCAATATTATCTTAATATATGTCATGCTAGTAATTATTTTTTTTAAAAAAATTTCAAATAAAGGGACTTTGATAGCTTTTAAAAAGTATGAATTTGTATTCCATGTAATTCATAAAATTAAGTGGATATTTACTATTTTTGAATACTGCAAAGTAAAAATATGGCCAACAAAATGTAATTTTTAGTGTTTGATTTTGTCTTTTTTTTAATTGTTTGATGCTTATATTAAACATAATATTTGTAATTTTGATACTTTATCTTTTCGTTGATGCAGGCCATGGATGATACAACTATGCCAAACAGAATATCTCTTTTTATTTGTATACTAAGTGTTGTCGCCAATAAAGTTTGCGTGGCGAGATTTACGTTGGTGAAATGGAAAAGTACTGTAATTTTGATAACAGAAAACCCCTTTTTATATTAACTATGCTTTTTAAACTATTTCTTCATTTTAAATTTGTGTGTCAGAATAATTAGTTTATTACATACTGAACTGAAAAGCATAGAAAATTTTCTGCATTAAAGAAAATTTCATTCCCTCCCTCTTAAAAAACTATTACATTCATTTTAGTTTAAAAGACTAATTTTGTTTTGTTGTTGATAAAAAAAAAAAAAAAAAAAAAAAAAAAACATTTTCCCCTTAGTTTACAAGAAATAGTGGAAAAGGAGACCTGAGAAATGATTTATGGATTGCATATTGTGCTTTCCATCTTTCTGATTACAGAAGAGCCATGGAAGTGAGTCTGTATTGTATGAAATTTCTTAAATTTTTTGTTGACATTTTATTAAGAATATTTTGTTAACTTATAAAAAAAAAATTTCTAGTTTCATTGAATATTATTATGAATAATGAAACATGTTTATCTTAAAGTGTTTTGGTGTGTACATATTTTTGATGATGCTTTTTTTTATTGTAATTAAAAAATTACTGTATTCAAAAATTATGCCTTTTAATAATAACGTACTTTTTAAATACACTCAGTAAACATAAAAAATACTCCTTTTTATAGATAGTTACAGCTCTTAAAAATTAATTTTTTTTTCTGAATTTCATTAAAGAGTTTTATAAGTAATCAAAATATTTTTGCTTATTTGTGTGTTTTTATAATGTTGCAATCTGCATTTAATGTATACAAAATTAGCTATATCTTGGATACCAAGAACTCTTATTTTAAGTAACTATATAACTTGAAAATGGGTTTGTTTGATAAATACATTTTAAATCTTTCTATCAATAAATTTGAAGGTTTGGAGGTGTATAAAGTTACAAAGTACCACTCCTAAAATTAGGAGATACCTCCACATTAGAACTATTGAGAGTAGAGAAAATTAAGGAGATTACATAAAGAGAGTGGAAAGAAGGTGTAATTTTGTGTGATTTTGTTCTGAAACAAAGTTCATAGTCGTCAACCAATTGTGATGAACAACATCCGGCTTTCTCTGAATGTAGCGTAGACAGTTAGAAGTTCTCTAAAGATGATCTCTCAGTTTCACTGCCAGTACCAGACTAAGCAGGCATTGGTTGAATGCTTCTGCTGTGTTTGAGAGATGAGAAAACTGCTAAAAGCCAAGAAAATCAGAGGACTCTTGAGAAAAAAAAAATAAGGAAAGCATTGAAATCTATCTGAACATAATATTTAAAGAGATAATTTATTTTTGGTTGTTATTAAGTTTGGTTTTAAGGATCTCACAAGATACTCAAGCAAAAATAGCTATTTGGGCTTGATTCGCGGGAGTGAAGTATAGAGGAACAATTTTGAATAAAGAAAAAAGTAGTTAATAATAGTAATCACAAATATTTTCCTGAAGGAAAAAACTTTGAGGGATTTTACTATGAAAATTTTTGAAGAATAGTTCTACAAGGATCATTTCCCATTCGGTTTCCATCTTGGGAGCTGATCCTGGCAGGTAACTCATCTTAGCCGAAAAGGATAGGGAGGGCTACCGCATGTTGCTACACTGTGTCGAGTTATTAGTAATTGAAAGGTGATATTGAGGTCATGAGGCCTACACTCTTTTTACTTTTGGAAAATTTTTGAACGATTGTTCAAGGAGAGATCTCGGGCATTTCGCAGACATGCTTTGATTTGGATTGTAATCTGGTTGCAAGCTCAATAGCACATTTGGATTACTTGGAAGTTTTTCGAAAAGTTTTTGGATTGCCTTTTTACAAAAGATAAAATAGATTCAAAATTAAGATCACAATTAATGATTTCCCTTCTAACATACCAGGGAGTGTTTACAATTTTCCTAATTTTAGAGTTGGTTGAAGTGTGCAATTACTTGAGGTAGATCATGGTGCAAGCTCTTCAAATGTGAGAAGTGTATGTCTTGACAGATCATATAATTGATTTGTAGAGCAAAACTTTGTATTTAGTTGCAATTGTGCTTTTATTATAAATTAATCTGTAAAGCTGAAAGTGAGTAACTTGTACTTAATTTTTAGTTTTAAAGGATGAAATACTAGTTTTTAAAATATGAATGATTTCTGAAAATTACTCTTTATTGCATCATACAAATATAATTAACAAAGACTGTCTTACTATTCATATTTAAATAATTTTTATTTAATAGGAATACAATCAAATTTTAAAATTGCCTGATGCACCTGCAGAAGTATGGACTTACTTAGGTTGTTGTTACTTTTACCTTGGAATGTATAAAGAAGCAGATACAGCTGTTAATAAAGGTTTGTGACAACAATACTTAAAGAATTTTTATTTTTAAATTATTCCAAAATAATATGTAAAAGAAATTCATATTGGGACATGCTATGCTTAAAGAACGTTTAAAACACAAATAATTTTTGTTTACTTATAAATGCTAGATATAAGGCTAAGATTTTTTTTTTTAATGCAAACTTATAATGCATAACAGTATCCTTTAAGAATAGTGTATGTGAAATTATTTTTGAGCAATATAAATTTATTATTGTGTTGTGTTTGGAAAAAGATAAATATCTGTATTTTTTTAAACAAAAGTGAGACTTTTCATGAAGAAGCCTTGCTGTTTTAATCATTCTACTTTAAAATATCGGTGACAAAAATAATTTTCCATTTTCATTCAAATAAAACAATCATACTTTTCAAAATTTCTAAAATCAATCAATAAAGAAAATGATACCAGTAACCAAGATTCTATGAAGAAAATGCTAGAACTATTTCAAGTCCTTAAAGGTTTAAAATAATTTGTATCAATGATATATAAAGAAATTAGCATTCTTTTGAGTAATGCTAGTAATACATATTTCACTTCTCAGGTAATTTTATGTAATAATTATCAAGAAGAAAAATAGCTTTGTTTACTAATATTCAATATCAAAATGTTTAATACATGAAGCACTTTGATGAGAATAAAAATCTGTTAAAGCTTCCAGTCATTCAATAAATTTCGCATAAAATTTATTTTTTGTTTTGGTAAAATAGGTATAAAAAAATTTCGGTTCTTTTCCATTTTGCTGGTGCAAATCTCGCCCAGCAGACTTTATTGGCGACAACACACAGTATATACATATTCTGTTTGTCAGCGATTGTATCATTTTTGACGACTTTATTGCTTGTGTCAGCGAAATGGAAAAGAGCCAAATTTTCAAAGGTAACAAAATTGTAAATTTACTCCTATATTACAGCATTTTGTTTATATTTCTATCTCTTATTTTACCTAATTTCTGTTTGAACATGGTATTATTTACATATTTTATCTAAATATTTTTATTGAATTAATATCTTCCTTCTTTAGCATTTTATACAAAATGTTAAATGTTTTCTAGGACCAAAATCAGAGCTTCAGAATCGACTCCAATTTCATCTTTCACACAAATTTGGGGATGAAAAATTATTAATGGTTTATCATCAACAATTGAAAGATATTCTGGAGGATCAACTATCATTGGCATCTATCCATTATTTAAGATCACATTATCAAGAAGCCATTGATATTTACAAACACATACTTCTGGATAATAGGTTTGTCATTATTTGTCTTAGATTTAAATATAAGGGTAATATTTTTATTCGTTATATTTATATAAACTTATAAAAATATTAATATTTTATATCATTAATATTAATATATTTTAGGGAATCTATTGCTTTGAATGTTTATGTTGCCTTATGTTACTACAAGTTGGATTATTATGACGTATCTCAGGTAAAAAAAAAATTCATTTTCAAAGATTGATTAAGTTGCACAGGTATTTTTTAAAAATTATTTAAGCTTTGGAAAGTGCATTTTGTGTGTGTGTGTGTTTTTGTTTTTCACTTTTGAAGCTCTAGCAATTATCTGAAAAATGTAAATGAAAAATGCAGTTTATCAACTTTTATGAAAATATTTCTGGAAGCATGTCAATCATGACTTAAAATTTTGATGTTATAGTGATTGTTTTATTTTTCTCAATTACTGTTTTTTGTTATTTTTATTTTATTTAGTAATAATAAAAGGATCATATAGACATTTTCATTAAATCTTAAATGTTTGTAATAAACTTAAATTACTTCTTTTGTTTCTGATTCTCATTTATGAAGACATAAAACCATATATAGTTAAACCTTCATGTTGTTTTCCTCCACCTAAGTTTATTTAATTCTCATTTTTATAACAAATTCCATAATATATTGAATGAAATTGATCTTCTCTTTAGATTCTATGCTGATTATATGAATTGTGATGTATACACTATATTAATTTATTATTAGTTTAATTTTTTTATAAATTCCATTTGAGTCCCTTTTTCATCAAGAGATAAATAAATTAAGTTTACCAATTTTTTTTATGCATTCAGATTGGATAAAAATGGCATAAAATTGTCAATTCTATTAAAAAATAATTTGTTACAAGAAAATATTCAAGTTTTCTGATTAATACAGTTGAAGTTCTGAAGGATTTCATTTTATTTTTATAATCAAAATAAAAACTGATAATAAGGTGGAGTTTCCTCTTCCCCCCTTTTTTCGAATAATAATTTAAGTCTTGAAAAATGCTAAATGTGGTGATTTTTTAAAGATTTATATAATTTTTTACCGTGTTTATGCACAATTTTATATATCTTGTAAATCTATACATAAAAGTAAAGTGTATGTTTGAGTCAATATAATAGGTTGATATTTATATTCAACCATTTCTATTTGTGCTAACCAATTTTCACTTACTTTGAGTATTCAACTTATATATAGTTTATGATGTGAAAATATCTATTCCCTCATAAAAATTACAATTTTCTTAAAAAATCAGGTAATACTATAATGATAGTGTTGAGATTTGTATGGTGTAATTATGATTCTTATCAGAATGAGTATTTTACAAATGAAATTTAAAAAATTCATTTGTTTCCTTATATCTAGTCATTGATGTACATATTTTAAATATCTTGCATTAATCTGATATTTAAATGTAATTTACATTTAAAAGAATATTAACTTTTAAAAATGTACTGTGTTTTTTAATTGCTATACATATTAAATGTTCAAATGATTTTATTTTCGAGCATTTTAGAACAAAGTCTTAAAATCTTAAGTTAATGTCTAATTCAAAGAATGAAGACATAGTTTATTGTTTAAAAAGTTAGACATTATCTGGTAATTTGTTTTATTTATTTATTGATTTTTTTATAAAATGTAGAAGTAATTTTTTGGAAAATTCTGAATCTGCTATAATCAGGGATTTGATTCTATAATTATTTTTGATTTAACTAATTATTTTTATAAAACTAGATATCTTGGAAGAAAAAAATTGTTACTATTTTCAAATAATTTTATAATTTAATTATTTTTGGGCATGTGTTTTAAAATTCCCGTAAAAGAAAAAAAAAGAAACTGCTTCCATTTTTTAAGATTTTTTTTTCTTTTTGTAGGAAGTGTTAGCTGTTTATTTACAACATTATCCTGATAGTGCTACAGCCATCAATTTAAAAGCATGCAATCATTTTCGCCTTTATAATGGAAAAGCAGCTGAAGTAATGTTTAATTTCATCTATTTACTCTTATGTAAAAAAAATATTATCAAAAGTCTTCTTTCTTGATATTTGTATTGAATTTGCCATCTTATTTTTTCTTTACATTTGAAATATTTATTCATGGAAAATGTGATAACAGATCAATGGCTTGATAATTTTGAAAATTAATTTGATTTCATGTACAATGGAGTAATTTTTCCCCTGTTATTTCAGGCTGAACTTAAAAATTTACAGGATATGTCATCACCATCCTTTACTTATGCAAAAGATTTAATTCGCCATAATTTAGTGAGTAACAATATTTTTTTTAATTATTACTTCTGTTAAACTGATATATATATATATATATATATATATATGTATATTGTCTGTAAGTCTTAAAAATTAAGTGTTTAAAATGACTAAAAAATTTGTATTGATAGAAAATTAAAACTTATAATAGTTATGTATTTATATAGATGTACTTTTATAAATATATGCATTTATTTATTTATTGTTTTTATAAATAGTTATGCATTTATTTTATAAAATATACTGAAAATAAAATAAAATATTTATAGAACTGTTGTATAAAATGTCATTTCTGACTGAAAAATGATATATAATCATTTTATAATTTGTATCATGATATGTATTACCTTTTGTTAAGAATGATTAAATGGTATCAGAGTTAATATATATAATACAAAGAGCTTGAAGGGATAAATGCATTAATTATTGCATTTTCATGCAAAGTCATATATGAATGCTTTTAATTCTATACTTAAAAAAAAAAATCTAATTTCTTTTGAAATAATTTCCACATTAATTTTCTATATGGCAAACTTTGTGCTGAACCAAAATTTAAGTATAAATAATTCTTATCTGCTCTAAACTAGATTGAATTTATTGTAAAACTATGAAGCTTTTTATGCCATTAATTAATTTAACTTGATTTCTATTGCCCTTTCCTTATGATTACATTGAAAGAAATTAATCAAACATTGTAATTCATCCAGTTGCAGTTAAATTTTTGGAACTAGTAATTTAAATTTTATGTGGTTTATTAGGTTGTTTTTCGTGGAGGTGAAGGTGCCTTACAAGTTTTGCCACCTTTGGTTGATGTGTTTCCAGAAGCTAGATTAAATCTGGTTATTTATCACTTAAAACAAGGTAATACTGTATCTATTTTAAGTAGTGATAATTAGTTTTAAAATTAGCAAATTCAGTTTAGCAATGCTTAAAAAAGCTATTTGTTTTCTGTTTAATAGACTTTTGATTATATAAAAAGGCATTTTTTAAAAAATTTAGTTATTCATTGAAAGGAATTAGTCTTCAGTTTCCCTTTACAATGTGTGTTCTTATAAAATTTGTTTAATATGTATTCATATGTTGTTTAATGGACATTTTAAAGCAAATGGCTTTAATTTTATTTTTAGATAATGTTCAAGAGGCCTTTAATTTAATAAAAGATTTAGAACCTGCTGTACCTCATGAATATATTTTAAAAGGAGTAGTTAATGCTGCAAATGGACAAGAACAAGGATCAGTAAAGTTGATTCTTAATTTTCTGTATTCACAATTTTGTAATTGTTAAAAAAAATATTTTTGTGATGCAAAATGTTTCTCTTCCATAGCGAGAATATTTAAAAGTAGCTCAACAGTATTTTCAATTAGTTGGAGGCTCAGCAAGTGAATGTGGTAAGTTTATTTTTACACTACAGCATGTTTTGTTGTTTATTTGTGAGGTAATATGATTTAGTCATACTAATGAATAAATGGATATTCAAAAGGAGTGAAAATTCTTATTTTATTCAATTTAATACAATAGAATAAAGTGGATTTTAAATGCATGTACAAACACAAAATTTTTATATGTTGTTTACATTAGGTCTGACAGATAATATAATGTTAAACTATCTTTTCATTACTTATCAGATATAGAATTATTGATACTTTAAATGTTTTATTACAAGTGTTATGAATATTACTTTCTTTTTATAAAATATGATTAATTCAGATTAATAAATGATGCATCATATTCATATTATTTATCAATAGTGATAAAATTTCAATAATAATAAAATTTCAATCAATAGTAATAAAATTTCATAAATTGTAAAATTAAGTTGCATTATTTATAAATAATGTTATGTAATTATTGTTGAAATTTTTTTCCCTTTCAGCTTTGATTGTGTTTTTAAAATGCTATTTAAACAAATTATTATTAATCATTTAATTCAGGAGTTGTTACAAATGTACTTTAGATACGATCCCTGGCAGACAGTGCATGGCTTCATGTTTCTTCTTGCTGAAGCAATTTGATGATGTTTTACTTTATCTCAATTCAATCAAAGTAAATATTCTTGAAAATCTTTTTCTTTTTTCTGTTGCATTATTGTAAACTATTATGTCCAACTTTTTTCTTTCAGTTTCAAAGTTTCTAACAAATTATTTTTTTCAACATTTGCTGTAAGCTCATATTCAATATTATTAGTTAACTATTTAAATGTTTGATACAATGATTAAGTTTTATTACAGTTATTTTTTTCAGCACATATATAAATATACATATTGTGTGCACAATCATATAACTCAAGTTGCAATATGCAAATGAGATATTTAATTCTAAGTAATAAAATTATATGCTTGAATGTAATTCATGTGTTGCCATCTTCTTAAATTTATGTATTTTATATGTCATTATAGCAATCAACAGTATCAATCAAACAATGTAAATTGTTCTTTTAAACCCTCATTTTTATGATTTTCAAATTATTTCACATTTTATGACTTCTTTCTTTTCATATGAATATATTTTTAACTATTGAAGCATAATTTTACAATTCAAGCACAGTTCAGTTCTTTTGTTATTAAAATTAAAATTTGAAATAAAATGTTTTGTTTTTGTTTTCAAATGCAACAATCACAGATTTTGGGATGTATAAATTTTATATATAAACCATTGTAAAATGAATAACCTTATAATTTTATCAACATTTTTTATTTTTTAAAAGCCAGTATATTATTATATTCTCATAAATATGAAAGCTAATATCTTATGTTTTAAATAAAAAAAAAACCCAACTGTTAATTATTTAGTTTAAATATACTCTAAATAAGAATGTTTATTTATTTAAATTCATAATAAATGAACACTATTTACTGATTTATACATATGGTTATGAAAGAGAGCTCTCTTTCTCTTTTATTCTATATTTTTTACTATTAAAGCAATGAATTTGATTATTTAGATTTTGTTATTAATTTTCGTACAAAATTATCCCCCCCCCCTCCTCCCAGGAGGAAGATGTGCTCCTTCAAACTAACATACTCTAAAAGTATGTGTATGCACTGAATCTGATGATTTTCCCCATTAAGCCTAATTTCATTTAAGAATTAATATAAAATCATCACAGCTATTAAAATATGCTGAAATTTAAGTTTTATTATCATTGATAGTATTTGAATATACTGTAATAAAAATTTTGTGATACTTTTTTAAAAACAATTATGAATTTTAAAGAAAATAGTTTCATTTAATAAAAAAAGTTACATATATTCACGGTCAGGGCAAAAATTTGACACTAAAAATAGAACAAATTACTAGCAAAACTGCATGATATGTCGAAACAAATTTCATAAATATAGCACATTGAATGAACTATTGACATGTATAAAGTCCTATTAGTGTCTAATTATATACTTTGTGTTAGCTTAGTAGTTTTTTAGCAAATTGAAAAATCGACCTGTTCATTTTTCTCTCTCCTGACAGTGTATATAAATGACAAAAATTATAAACTTGCATACAAGTATTTAAAATATTGATAAAGTATTATAAAGTTGAATGTAAGAAAATATTCAATAAATGTAAAAGAGACTTATAATATATTTCAATACATTGTTCAAGACCAATCCCTACTTTGCAAGTTTCACATTCATGAGTTAACTTGCATTTTTTCCCTTTAAAGCAACTTTTTTGCATATTACTTACTTTCTTCTTCATTCTTTTCCATTAAAACCTACTTATAAATTTAGAATTTGACACCCAGTTATTTGCAAAGGTTTGGCAACTTGTAATGTAGTTCGTACTTTTGTGAGCGAAATTTCATTGTATCTTAACAACATTGTTTAAAATTCCAAAAATGATTTTTTTTTTGCCATTTTGTTTGTAGAATAGTATATCTGAATTTAACTATGCTATGTAGAAAAAAAACCCCCGAAAAATAACTAAAATAAAAAAAATAATAATAATAATGAAAAAATTATAAAATAATAATAAAAATGATAAAATAATAATTAAAAAAAAGGAACTGGTACAGAAGCACCACTTTTTTCCATGTGCTTATTATGATAAACAATCATATATTGTTGATGGTTTCTCATATCCTCTTCTATTTTTTAAGAGTTTTTTACCCTGTAGGAATTAGTCCTTTTCCATGAAATGTTGTCAACATGATAACATCTTTCTTTTTATCTTTTAATATGATCACATTAATACTTTCTTTCTGAAATGCAACAATACAATCATTTTGAAAATTACTAAGTAAATCTTTTAGCATGCATTTCCTGTTTTTTTTCTGCAAAAGATGAATAGTGAGTTTGGGAGAAACAAAAATTCTATCAAGGTATAGATTATAGCCTTTATTTTCTAAATTGTCCAACAAAGTCGTAATAACATGTTCTAAAAAAAATGCACCTGACTTCATTAGCTCAGCATCTTTGGCAGTATAGACAAGTTAATTTCAAATATATTCAGAATTGGAATTGCATAATTTATAGATTTTTATTGAGATTGTTTGGAAGGAATGTACTGAATGGAAAGCCAAGTATTCCTTCTTCCAAGGATAGAGATTTTTATTGACAAAAATTTCTTTCCTAGAAACATAAAAGTGTTTTGGAATTTTTTATTAGCTTTTCTAGAACAGAGTTTAATTTTTCAAGTTTTATTGCTTCTGGTTTTGATGCAAGGTGCAGGCATTTCAAATTTCCTAAAACTTATTTCTTAACAAGACTGAACTAAAAAAAGGTGTACAAAGTGCTGAATTTGAAGAAAAATACATTCTGATTATAGGTTCCTTGATTATAGTTAGAATAATCAAAGGGTTAAACACCATTATTTCACTTCTCATTACTTCTACAATGCATTTAGGCTCTGGAATTTTGATGCACTTGGCTCTGTTTTTGATTTTTCAAAAATAAACTTACAAAATGTATTTGTTTCATCAACTATAATTTTGATAACTTCATTCATGAAAAACAAATTTTTTTTAAAAAAAATCTTATTCTTCAACTGGCTTTGTAAACTGTTTATGTAAATGCCACTGTTTTGCAGATGATGGCAATTTTTGACATCCGTTTGTCAGTTACATTAAATTGCCTGCAAAATTATCCTTATGTCAACAATTTTAGTGTCATCTGAACAGTCAGATTCACTGCTACTTATATCAAAAAAATTATTTTCCTTCATTTCACTATCTGATTCATTCATCATATTAGAAATCTTGTTCTCACTTAAATATTTCACTCTTGTCACCATGATGGTTAAAATAAATGACCCCAAATATACAAAATAATATTTAACAAACCCAAATTGGAAATAACAATTGTGCTTTCACCCCAACCACTAATAATTCTATCCTTTCCCACTCCAAAATATGAACAAAACTCCAGCACATGATAAAACACACTTTTTTATATGGCCAATCTTCCTGAAAAAATGAAACACATGCTGTTGTTTACATGTTCAAATTTCCAAAAAAAAAAAAAAAAAAAAAAAAAAAAAAATTAAAAAAACAAAAAAAAAAAAAAAAAAAAAAAAAAAAAAAAAAAAAAACTTGGAATTGAAAGCGCCTATCGAAGATCAACACTCAGTGGAACATTGTTCAATAATGTAATGGACTAAATCCACCATCTCATGTAATTTAAATAATTAAATAAAATGTTCTGATTTGAAATCACATCTGTGTTATCATGGGGCTCAAGACACAGGAAAACTAGTCACATATGGGAGGACCATTGGCCTTGAGAAGAGGATGTATACGGATCTTGGTCCAGAATGGGTTAATTAAATAATTATTATGAATAAATCTGAAAGAAAAAGAATCTTAATAAATACATGGATTGCAAATGAACAAAAATATGTAGTTCCTAAATTTTAAAAAGGGAATGGTCTATCAACAAATGTCAACGATGGATTATATATTTTATATTTCTTTAAATGGCTGTTTGAGATTAAAAGTCCAATGAGTTTTATAATTCTATATTACATGTTTCATGATTACACAATTTAACTTTTTTCTTTTCTAATGTGTTAAATATTTTATTCACAGAGTTATTTTTACAATGATGACACCTTTAATTTTAATTTTGCTCAAGCAAAAGCAGCTACTGGGAATTTTAAAGAAGCTGAAGAGGTAATTAATTCTTTGAATATAAGAAAACTTAGATATTATTTTGAAAGTTTTTTTTTAAAAAATTGTACACTGCAAAATAATAATTATGAGATGGATAAATGTGATTATTATTTATATCTACAAATAGTTGAAAACTTATATATATTAAAGATATAATTTTTTATATTTATACTGTTGAACTTTGTTAAATAGATATTCTTGGGACTGAATGAATAAAATTTGCCAATGCAATTTTTTCTCTAATTCAGTTAAGCAATAATTAGAGTAAAAGTTCAATTTATGTAATGTATACCTAGTATATTAATAATTAAAATGATCTAAATATAACTCACAGCTAATTAAATATTTTAGTCTTATGTCTGTTGTGCAGAAACAGGGGGACAAATTGAGACTCTATATATATTAAGCAGTATTCACATATACATCTCTTATTTTTTTTTTTATATATATATTTATGTCAAATAGAAATGTATTTTAAGCAATTGTTTACTTTTACTATGCAATTATGTTTTTCACCCATGGAGTCCTGCTCAATAAACACAAATGATTTTTTGCTAAGAAAATACTTTTTAGGCTAAGCTTTCTTTCCAATTTATTTTAGCTCAAAATGTCTTATTTAAACAAGTCTAGGACAGTTAATTAAATTTTTTTTATAAAAGTTTTGTTTTAATGTATGTGTATAAAACCCTTATTAGTTTTAAGAGAAATATGCTGCATTCTTTGAGGCTCAAAGTGGAATTCCCCCCCCCCTTCAATTTAATAATATCATTATGTATGTCACATCCAATTGAATGCTAATTTTCTCTCCAAATATGGGATTTTTGATGTAAGACTTATAAAATATTCATATTTTTACTGTGATTTAAATTTCTTGGATAATTAATTACATAATTTATTTTATATGAAATAATTAAATTAGCTCAAACTGTGTTTTTAGAATAATTTTTTCTTAAAATAGCAGCTTCATATTTTCATGCTTGTTTTTTTAAATAAAAATCTTTATATAAATATTCCTACATGAGATAATATTAAAGCTGTATTTAGTGTTTCTTAAGAGCGATATTATTTTTTTGAAAATTTAATTATTTTTGATATTATTCTTTCAGTCTTTTTATTTATTTATTTTTGTAGGTTTTCCTTCTCATTCAAAATGAAAAAATCAAGAACGACTATACTTACTTAAGCTGGCTGGCTCGTTGTTGTAAGAAAACTTTTTTTAAAAAATAAAATTAATATACTTTTTGAATATTCAAAAGAATTTTGACATATATAAACTTTTCTCTCCTTCTTTCAAACAGATGTTATGAACAAAAAGCCCCGGCTAGCTTGGGAATTATATTCAAAACTTGAGCATTGTAATGAGTCTTTTAGCTTACTTCAACAGATTGCAAATGATTGTTATAAAGTTAGTATTTTGTTGCTCTTATAAATCTGTACTTTTAATTTTATGGTGACTTTACCCGTTTCTTAAACTTTAATAGGTATTCAAGATTATTGAAATTCCTCTATAATAGAACTCATTTCTAATTATATCCATTTTATTTTATTTGTTACTGCAGTCTTGATAAATTTATAATAACCTAAACTTCAATAATCTTTTTTGATGTAATTGAACATGAATGGTTTAAAAGAATGTGATTCTTAAAAGTTGACAAGTTCTGAAACTGCATTTTCTTATTTAGTATATGTTAAAGAAATTAATGCATGCAATTGTTCTTTCTGTAATATTAAATTTACAAGTTTAAAAATAATCCTTGTACTTTTGCATTTTAAAAACTTTTATTTTTTAAATATGTTATATCAGCCAAACAGAATCCATTTTTATTCATAGATGGGCCAGTTTTTTTATGCAGCTAAAGCTTTTGACATATTGGAAAGGTCTGATCCCAATCCAGAATTTTGGGAAGGAAAGAGAGGAGCATGTGTTGGAGTTATACAAATGATAATTGCCGGTCACGAACCTAGGTTTGAATAATATTTTTAAAGTAACATAATATTTTACACATAAACTGATTGCGACTTTAATTATAAATTGCTTAATTTTATGTTTATCCAAGAAAAACATATTGACCATAGTTTATATTTGTCATAAGAAAGTAATTTAAAAAAATAATGGGAAAGAAGTAATTTCTTTTATTTTAACGTACATTTTCCCATGGTTTCTTTTTTTTCCCCTTCTGCCTCCTGTCAAGGAGTAAAAAGAACCTTATAACTGGCTGGCCCAATAGGAATTCCTATCTGGTTTAGTTTTTTAGAATGCATGTTTATGAATGGGCAGTTCAAAACTGTCCCCAAATTGTCAACATAGACAAACTTTTACTTAAATAGAAATTGAATGCGGGGTTACAGCACATTCCAACCTTGAACTACTGGTGGAATATTCTCCCAATGTAAGGTATACCTCAAAGGCTTAGTTAGATTTATATTCTTAAATCACTATTAGCTAAAGAAATGCTAAAGCACATGTATCAAATAGATTCACTATCTCAACTTGAGACTGCCAATGACATCAATGAATCCCTTCCAAATGACACACAATGCAAAAGAGGATGTACCATATGTTGCTGTCAAGAAATTAAACAATAACATTTTTTTTTCTTTCCATGAATCACAGATAAGGTGATAGTTGAATCAAAAAATAAGGCGTCCCAAATCCAGAGCTGTCTTTATGGGACAGGAACAAAAAAATTAGATTGAAATTCATGTAAATTAAAACCATTATAAAATAAAACAAATCACTCACAAAAATGTGCATTTAAAATTCTGCAAACTTCTTACATTCATCATCTAAGGCTATTCATCATCTAGCTTCTCAAATACATCTTCAATTTTGTTATTGTGAAACTGGTTGCATGGGTCCCATTCTGACCTAGCGAGTCAATTTCTGCTTTGTAATCAATGCCCCATAACAAGTCACCTTCAGTGCCAACCACAGCATTATAAATCCTCCACTTTTTGAAGGAATTGTTAAAAGTCCTTATTAGAGGTACACTTGAGCATGGGATTGGGCATGTGCTTCTATAGGCAGTACTGACAGATGCAAGAAAATAAAATTTGTTCCAGATTATACTCACTGAAGTAAACTAAATTCATAGGCTATTGATAACTTTAGGGTCATTTTATAGAACAGATATATGCTAAAACTATATACAGAAATATACAGTATACCAATTGCAGTATTATGACTAGAAAAACAATCTTCCTTGAAAATATCATCCATTAAGTCCTCAACAGCATAAAAGATTTCCTTTTCTTGGAGTGTATAATAACTAACCTGGTAGGAAATTCTATTTTAGCTTATTTATCTAGAGTGCATGTCTGCGAACCTGCAGATAGGGTATTTAAATCTGCCTGAGCTTAACCAAGGTCAACAGCCCCTGTAAAATTGAGTTGCTCCAATTTAAGAGTTATAAAAGTTCCTCGATTTTTCTTATGTAATTTTTTTTCATTAAGTAGTTTTTACGATTTTTTTTTTTTTTTTAATAAATCCATTTTCTGTAATATTTTAATTTAATATCTCTGACTATTGATTGAATGAGTTATGAGTGATGTTGAGCAACAAAGGCTATTCTCCTATCTCTGACTAATCCCTCTGCTTTGAATTTTAACCAAACATTAAAGTTGATGCTCTTGAATCGCACTTATTCTCTAAATATACAAATCATGTTATGTTGACAACTTTGAAAATTTTATTCATGGATGAAATTCTTTTTGGTAGTTAAAATGACCAAAAATTAATTCAATAGTGGTTTTATGTGTATAACAGCTTATGTTATTGCCTTATTATTGTTAATGACTTAATCACTAACAGTCTCCTTTGTTTCAAAACATGATTTTATTTATCATAATAATGTTTGTAATAACTGTAGTAGTTTTGTTACAGCAGATTACATAATATAAATTGTAGGGTTTTCCTGAAAAATTTATTTACTAGTTTAATTTGTCAAGAAATTAATAAATAATAATTTTTTTATCTTGCAGTGAATCACTTCAAGAAATCTTTCAAATATTGCGAAGCACTACTAATCCACAAGCAGAAAAAATACTTCGTGTGGCAAAAACATGGGCAAAAGAAAGCAAATTACCAGTGTAAACTGTTAAAAATGAACTATAAATTTATTTTATACTATGTGTACATGCCATCCAAAAATTGCTTGCCTGTCATATAGATTGATTGTAAGAATTTATATATCAGAATCTTTATTTTGGTTTATAAATAAATGTAAATCTAGTCAAATCGTACTCCAGATTGATCTTTTAAATATGTAAATTTATATGGTGAAAATAATATTTTTCCACACAAACTATTATAATTTTCCAACATTGTTTAGCTATAAATTTTATATTCTTTTATTGTATTTTAATCAAATTATTGTTGTAAAGAAAGGAAATTGTTTTCTCTTATGATTTCTCAGAAATATCACTCAAGCAATGTTCCTGGTCAAAGTACTGTTATAGTTTCGGTTATAATAAATGTTTTTGCAATTTTTATGTTTGTACTTGATTATTATGTTGTTGATTGAAACTATTATGTTGTTACTTGAGTGTTTAATTCATGTTTTGCATAAAATTAATATTAAATTCACTGCATATTTCACAGCGACATTACATTCTTTGTGATTGAATAATTTCTTGTAATTTTTACAAAATGCTCTTCATTTATTCTTCATCTTTATAAACAATGACTTCTGAATAAGTATAGAAAACATTTATACAACTTTATCTTCAAAAATCTAGCTTAATGATAAATCAAATTTATTAAAATAGTCTGTTGTAAATGAGAATTACACAAGTTACTATTACACATATTCTATCTTTGCAGAAATACGAGTTTATGTTAATGTGTGCCTAACTTTACTGTTTCAAATTGTAGAAGGTATAGTACAATTTATTTAGTTAATTAAAAGAAAATACATATTTAAGGTTCTTTTTAACCCTGAACAAAAAAAAGATGTATTATAAAAATTAATATGTTACAAATTGCTAAACATATAATATCACTTATAAACAAATATCATTCTCTTAATGATTAGTCTACATTTAAAGTAGTTATGGGCTTCTTTCAGTGAAGAAAAATAGGCCTTCTTTACTCTATAAAATACCCTTTTGCATAATGAAACTATAAGATGAAAAAAAAAAAAAAATCACTTAGTGTATTAGTTTGCAGAGTAGTGGATTACTGCTACTCTGTTTCATAAAAATGTTTGCTGTTAGAATTTTTATTTATAATAGTTTAGGAAACATGTGCAAAGTGAACATTTAATAGCAATTTTTTCCCCCATTGCTGTAATGGAGATATATCAAATGTTTTAATTATTACTGAAACATTTATTTGAATATAATTCCATTAAATCATTTGTAATATTTTTATCTTTAATTCAGCAGTATATAAGTATTTTTATAAAGTGGATTGAAATATTCAGTGTTGTTACACACTCAGTTAATAAATATAAACATCAATGTTTCCAGACAAAAACTCAATTGTAGGAAATGTGATAGCTGTTTTTTAGGACCTTTATTTTATTTTTAAAATTGCAATAAAATTTTTTTGTTATAAACTGAATAATATTGAAAATATTCTTAGAATTAGAATTGTTGACATTCTTATAATAATTTTTTAATTCAAGATAAAGTAATCTTTTAAATAAGATTCAAGAAAATCATTTCAGAAAATTTTCTGGTAATTGATTTTAGTAAATGAAAAAGTTGAAAGTTCCTGTGAATAAAAAAAAAAAAAATTTTCAAATAATTGACAAAGTTAAATTAAAAATAAAATTATTGAATATTTTTAAAGAAAGTTTTTATTAGTTACTTTTGTATTAATCATAAAAAAGGGTTGATGATAAATATATTTAATATTAATTGTTTAGTATGTCTGAAAAAGTTGATTGTAGTATGCTAATAAGTATTTAATACATGATTTTAACATTATCATGTATAAAATTATAATACTTTTTCAAACAAATCTTAAACTTTCAGCTTAGTTTTAACTTCTATTGAAATAAAGAGATAAATATAGGTGATAATAAGAAATTTTCCATAGATGGAAATATTTAACAAATTAATGATTTAAGTGTACTTTTTTTAACTATTCATCCAGACGTTTCTTTTTCAAAATTATCAATCATACTTATCCACTAATTAGAGCCTAGTTTCTGCACTTAATAAGGGAATCGATCCATTACCATATCAAACTTGCAATAATTACTTCTACCTCATTCCCTCATAACCATAAGCATTCCGACTGAAACACTTTCGATTTATC
>BMAW01041403.1:139442-155804 GCA_019974015.1 Nephila pilipes | reverse complement strand
ATGTGTGTGTGCGTGCGTGTGTGTGTGCGTGCGTCGGATTTAAGCTTTTAGAATTTTTTCAATTTGTATTGTTGGTATTATGGACAATTTTTAACCCAGCTTGGCAATCTAAAGCCTGTTGCAAGATTAAATATATTATTCTACATTCTTGTATTTTCAAAGATTTTAAGATTTGTTAAAATTCTTCAAAAAAATTTTCCAATTTCTTTATATTTTATTTATTTTTCTACAATATATATATATATATATATATATTAATTCAAATGCATCATATTATATGCATATTTAATAAAAACACGTAGAAGATTGTTTTGTTGGAAAAAAAGATCTTACTTTTTTTTGTTTTTGTATCTTACATAACGTAAATCATTTTATTTATTTTGCTATTCGGAGAGCGCATGAATTTTTCTCACAATGTTCTCCTTTCTTCCATCTAGCATCGAATTAGCAATGTGTTTAAAACTGGATTTATCTGCCATTGTATTTTTAAGAAAGTGAGTTTATTTGAATTAAAAAAAAAAAACTCTGACATTCACTAATTTTGACTCAAAGTTCTTTCAATTCAACACAAAATTGACTGAAAGCTTTTTGAGTTAAACAGTCATTTTTTTTTCTGTTAAAATAAAACAAATGCATGCAATTGTATAGAATTTTCAACGGACGACAGTATTATTTCATATTAATCAATTTTTCATTTAAGCAATTTCGTGTTAAACATTTTCCCCAATATACGAGTTTGTATAAACAAGCATCTGCTGAGTTTTTTTTTCAATACATTACCTAACTCTTCAGCTTCAACCTCGCCTGTTTTACTTAATCTTTTGTGATCCTCTGGTTTCATACTTAGTTTCCATTTTTTCAGACTTTCCAAATCTTCTTGGCAGAGACCAGCTAATATAAATTTATATATTTTAATAAGTACAGTAATAATTGCTTAAAATATTTCTTTCGCTATCGGAAAAATATCAATAAATTTTATGAAAATATTCTTACAGATAAATTCACAAAGCAGAAATATATTAAGCATAAAAATAATATAAAGCGGGGTTTACTAGATTTCTTATTTTAAAAGTAATAATCAAAGATGTGCAAAGAACAAAGGAAGGAGCGCTTTTTTTAAAAAAATTATTATTAAATAACTTAATTAGATATAAGAATTAAGTTAAACGATGAAATATCAAGAAATGGACAATAGTAAACTTTTCCGATATTAAAGTTAAGGGAAACGAAAATCAAATACATTTAAGCTAAATGTATTTAAAATTGAGGCAAACGGTAAAAAATTGATAAGTGATTTGGTACGCGAAAAGTGATCAACTGAAACTATAGCTCCCTGGGTGACTGAAAATAATAACAATACTAAATGTATTGTGAACCACAATAATAATGTACGCAATAACTATTAATTGCATTGATTAATACTTTAACATTATTTAAGTCGTCTTAAATATCAGAAACCGATGTGTGAAAGAGTAACAATGGAACATTCAAGCATGAAAACAAAGTTACAAAATACGAATATCTCATTACTTTTCTATTACTCATATATGGAAAAGGTCGATTTACACTTTTATTATTTCCCATTTGAAAATCTTATTAAAAAATGAAACATTTATGATCTTAAATGCATTTGGTGCTCCATAAGTTCTTTTTAGCCATTCACACAAATCGTCTTTAAAGTCAGTCTTTAAGGATGTGATCCTTGTTAGAAATAATACAAGTATGCAAGTGAACTGTCAATTCGAGTCAGGAACTCATTAAAACTAGTCATCCGGAATGATGCGAACTATTGCATATTTAACTCAACTGGACCTAAATGTCTTTATATGGCATGATATGCAACGGTTTCCTAAAAAATCGTTGCTATTATCTAGCGGTCGTAAGATTACAGTTATTGACGTCACCAAAATGTTGTGTATGCATACCAGTGACGTGGTTTCCTCGCATTTAACGCTTTTTAAGAAACCACGTTACCTAAAAATTATTCATTCGAAAAAAAAAGCATTTAATAACAATAAAAACTGAAAAATATAATGAGAGAACAAAAAAGAAAGATGGTAGAAATATGGAAGAGTCAAAAATAAAATATTCAAAATAAAGAAATACAAATAAAAAAAAGAGAATATATATACACATTTTAGTCGCATGAATAATTTTTATATTTTAAATTTTTTTTTATAAAAAGTCAGTAGAATAATCAGTTTTTGCACATGTAATAAATATTGAAAGTATTTAAATTATTTTGAAAACTGACAGGTAAACTTACTAATCTTTTCTCAGTAAATAATTATGTAATATATTTCCAAAGCTATTTAAACTTAAATTAATATCAAAAGAAGGCACTTTGTTATATGTATAAATTGCTATCAATATAAAAGTTTTTATGATCTTAGAACAAAATATATAGTAGCCTTAGAACTCTTTTGGATTTAACTCAAAATAATTCACTCTAGAATTACTTGAGGGCTTAGTAGCAGTAATTTATTCTTTTTTGTTATTGTTGGTAAAATTATTTATGTGAACATTTTTAAGTAATCCAGAAATCACCAACTGAATCAATAAAAAAAAATGTTAAGAAATACTTTAAAAATAGTTGTGAAAAAAAAGGGGGGGGAGGAGGTAAAAACTTTCTTGAAAAATGACTGAATATTCTTTTTCCCACTCATTCAGATATTTTTATACTACTAGTGATTGAGAGGCATGATTAAAATTCCACAAATATTGCATTTTTAGTATCAAAATGACGAGTAGAAAATCGGCACTAAAACTTTCAGCAATAAGATTTAGGGAGGAAAAAAAATCAAACTGCGGTCACTGAGGTTTGATGCGGTCCTAATTTAGAAACAGGTCTCTAATACAATCACCTATTCTACCAAATCTCAACGGCACAGGAATCTCACGAACTTGCAATAAATGCTTCAAATGATCGCGATTTCTACTTTTTCATCACATTCTTATCCATTTAATAGATTTTATACAGCAATAAAACATAATTTTTACTCACTTTCAGTCATAAAATTGTTTGTGTGAGGTTATAGATTTTCAATCGCGATACAGAATATCTTGAGCTATAATAAGCCATATGTAGGATATCTTAAGCCAGTCTTGGCACTGTAATGTATAAAAAAAACCAGTGATATGTTGTTTTCATCGAGTAATTTGAACTGATAACTGATAAAAGTGCATTATATGAAAAAGAAAATAAAGAGAATCATTTTAATATCACCAAAATATCGCCGTGATAAATATGTTGAAAATCCTTTATTCAAAAGTATGTAATGTAATTTAACTTATGACAACTTCAAAGAGATATGAAAAAAATGTTAGCAATAAATACTGTTTAGAATGATTCTCAAAGAAATTTTGCCACAAAAATTTCAACTAAACATTCATAGGAATATATTGCGTTAATATAAGTTAACCTTCACTTCTAAAAATTAGAAAAACGAGGATTGATTGGTTATTAACTTAACAATAAAGGGAGAGCTATTGGCGACATCTTTCGTAAGTTTGAATCATTATTAAGTAACGCGCTTGACACTTAAGCTCAAATCTCATTCTTCTGCTTTCTATACACCTCTATTATGAGAATTTTTTTCATATTTAAAGTACATCAATGCAGTTTACATGACAGTCTTTGGAAAGACGGAGCCCGAACATGTGTTATCGTTCGTTTTCCTGCTAGCCAAATTACAACAGCCCCATTATGGAAAGAAATCTCAATTTATTTATTTATTGAGATTATCTGTCCTTATACCAAATGAAAAAAATTTGTTTGATAATTAACTCTATTTTGGAATATTTAGAGCAATCTTTGAAATAATATATGTTTCAAAAACTTTTAACATATGTATTTTACGAAAGATTGTTTAATGTTGATATTTTTTAAGATTATTTACTTCATTCATGTCAAGAGCACCTAAACATTTACAGTCAAATTTTCCCTGTATTTCAAAAATCTATTCACACGATTAAACATATCTAAACGTTTGAATAGAAATAATTATGATCATACGAAAAATATTAATTATTAACAAGTTTTTATTCTAATAATAATTTTATTACAAAATCTGCTAAACTAAATATTTTATGCATCATATTTACATTATGACATTGATAATAGAAATTTTCAATTAAGTAAATTCATATTTCTTGAAAAAGAATAGTTGACATTTTGATTTTATTTAAACTGTCCAACGTGTTGCATAATCCCTTTTAAAATAAACACATACCCAAAATAACTTGTCACAATTTATATTTGTTAAATTATAAATAATTATTACAAATTACTTATCAATTAAATGTAAAACTTTACTGTTTCAATCTCTATTGACTTTCTGACACATCACCTGTAAACTTACAAAAGACTCATCTTCAAATAAAAGAATTGAAAAGAAATTGAGTATGAAGTTATGAATTAAAGACAAAAATTTTTTTATAAAAACGCTGAAAAATTTTGTTCCACATATTCTACAATCCTTTGCAGGTCTCTAAAGGCTTCCAAGTACTTCGGGCTTTTCAAAAACTTCTTCATCAGTTTGCATTAATAAATAAATTTTTTTAAAAAATATTGTAACATTCTTAACAGATGAACAGAGTTTATAGGTTTGAACCAAGATAATATGTTTACACTCAATTAATTGTTAGATATGTTTCATTTTTAAATTAAAAGCTAAATGAAATATTATTTTTCCTATAATATTTGAAGAATTGAATATAATCAGGAATTGAGGATAAAAAATATAATAATAAACAGTTGAGTCACAGCAATATGGCCATCGCTAGATTGACTTAAACACAGTTGTGACAAGTCACAGGTAAGATCGATGTAAACCTGTTTTCTAGTAAATATAAAAAGAGGGTTTGATACTACCGGATCTTAAAGCGGCAGTTGTCATGGTGGATATATCACACGATTTCACAGACTTTGAAAAAGACATAATTATTGGGTACCATTTCGGAAATCATGGCTTTCGTTAAATGTTCGGATAGCGCCTAAGTGAATGTATACATGATGTTTCGAAACTCATGGACAAAAATTTAAGGGATGATGGAAAATATCTAAACACAAAATTTTCACCATACGGTGTATAGGCGGAGAGCAAGCGGTAAAAACGCTCGGGGAAAACTGCCCTTCGGCTTCCAGAGCATTCTAATTCGCAAGAGCATTCATAAAATGCATCTCCGCATTTATTGATTACTGTACATCGTCATACCTCCTGAAATTCACAGTAAGAATGATTATGTGTAAGAAATTTCATGCTTTATGCTTTCCAATACAGGACCGCTTGTGGTGGTGGTCCATCGCTTGCTCTCTGCCTATGCATTGTATGATGAAAAGTGCTCTTGTTTTGATGTTTTCTATCACCCCATAAATGTTTGCCCATGAGTTACGAAACACCACTAGCCATTAATGACACAGCTGAGTATCGCACGCGGTGCCTGGTTAATAAAGATTTCGATGTGTTAGCATTGATGCGTTGACCACCTACGAGAATACGTAATGCACTAGAATGCTAAGAGCGCAACTATGAGTATAACTTTGAAGTGCACTTTATAGTGTATCAGCCTCTGCAACTAATGTTTTATTCCAGCAACGATGTTGACAACATACATCTCAAGAAGCATCGTACAATTTTATACTAATGAACGATGGAAATAGGTTGCTTTTTTTGTTGAATCTCTGGAAATAGGTTGCATTATATTGTAGTGTAGAAAATTCACGTAAGCAAAATAAAGAGCCAGGAATATTCTCAACTCGAGATTTTATTTCTGCAAATTAATTCTAAAATAAAAGTATAATTGTAGTTTAAATTATATAATTTAAACAATTAGAAATAGGAGTAGTAAGATACAAGATATACTAACATGTATAATATCGAAAACCTATCTCTCTCCAATTCACAGCTTTGGGAGAGGTATATGATTGAGATAGACACTGCTCGTGAAATTAGAAAACAAGCAGCTTTGAATCATTTTTGGGTTCTAATAAGGAGGAGGTAGTGCGTGGTCAGATGCATGCAATGGTTCCATTATTTCCCGTGAAAAATGCTCTCAATAGCTGTGCATACTTATCCATCGTTGATGATCAGGTACATCTGTATATGTGACTGTGTATCCTGCGGATGATGGTATTTTTAATACGATAATGCTTCATATCAAGTGGCCAATATTTGTCGAGTAGAATTCAAGAGGCATATGGAAAATTTCTAAATACTCCCACGGTTTCAAAAAAAATCCCCATATCTTAATACGTATGAAAACTTGTGAGAACTTCTAAATCAACACATTAGACAGTACGACTCCATCCTAGAATCTTCTCTAATTAAGTGACACTTTATTGTTTTCAAGCTCACAAATTCCTATCGTCACCTTCCGAGTACTTATTGAGTCCAAACCACGTCGCTTGCTATTTTGATTTCAAGAGGAGCCTATTACGGATATTAGATAGCTGTTCTTGTCATTGTGAGACTCGAACCTACACATAATTTCATTGTTATACTATATTTTGGATTAACACGAACAATACAATGTTTCAAAACTCATTTGATGAAAACTTTTAAGAAAATTGTACTTGACTGAAGCGTTTTTTCTTTTTACTCAATGAAAAAACATATATATTTACCTAATTAAAGTAAAATATTTATCAATAATCAGAGTAGGATTCTCAAGTTCTTTTGTCCTCGTTTCTCTCGGCTGGAAGACTAAGATTTGACGCATCTCATTCGTAAGATTTATATATATATATATATATATATATATATGCTCTCTCTTAATACCATATATATTATTTCATTAATTATATAGGTATCTTTATACACTAGTTATATATATTTCACGAAAGATACTAATTACATTATCTTTCCTTAGCTACTTACGTATCCTTTGTTATATCATCCACAAATTCAAATATATCAAATAAATATGTCAATCACAAGAATTCGGTTTAAAAGGCGACAGCAGTAGTAAAATAGGCATACCTTTGCCAATTAGGCTGTTGCGAATTATTTTTTCTTTCAAGGCTGGCAAATGCTTAATCATATCCTTAATATAGTCCTTACCAGGATATCTTGTAGCATGACGGCTGAACAGATAAAACACCACAGGCTTACAATCTAAATTTAAACAAAAAAATTTAAATCCTTTTCAAGAAATTTTTAGAGTATTATATATATATATATATATATATATATATATATATATATATATAAAATATGAATATATGAAGTTACTGTTAATCAGTAGTATTTGATTCAGAACAAGTGGATGATAAACAAAAACTTTATTAGTTGATCATAGTCTAAGATAGCTGTATTAAGTGAAATTCAGGAGATACCGACCTTATCTATTCTTAAGTGACTAATAAATTATTTTATCTTGCTCTTACGTATTTTCAATTCGAGTCTAGTTAATACTAACCATTTAATTAAAAAGAAAGATGGCAGTAGAATTAAATTATGAAGGAAAGTTGTCACAACTCATTTTATATTATACATCGGCAAAGATGCATCATATACCCGGACGCCAATTTCATATCTTTGAGCCAAGTTTGGTGATTTCTGCAGTGGCTCAACTTATTGCTTAACATACCGTTACGAAATTTGGCGTAAAAAGCCTCATCATCAAATAAAAAAAAATTAAAAAAATTTGATCCGAGTGTATACTGCATTAGCTTCCTTGCGTCTGATTAAGTTAAAGAAGTTATTTTCCACTTACATTTTTTATTTAAGAAATTTAAATGTTTGATTTAAAAATTTCTCAGTAGCTGAAATTTGAGTTTTTATTTTACTAATATTGTTATTTTGTATTTAATAAAACCAGTAGAATATAAATGAAGGTAAAATTTATAAGAATGGAAATACAAATTTTAACTAATGATTGCAAAGCAACAAAAATCATTTGGAATAAATTAATGAAGTACCTACTTTTTATTTTATTTTGAATTATTTTCACTAACTATTTGAAGTTTTGTACCTCAAGTAGGATGTTTAAAAAATATGCTAAAAATAAAAAAAAAAGAATTTTTACCATACACTCTAAAATAATTTAGTTTATTCAATAAAATTTATTTAATAATTTAAGTTTTTATGTAATAAATTTATATTTTGATAATTTTAAAAATATTTATAAAATATACTGCAAAAGAGGAACACTTTCACTTTTAATTCAACTAAATTAAATAGTTTTTCTTTTAAAATATCGTAATTGTATCATTCTTTCAAAAAACGGACTATAACATTTGTTATGCATGATTACAAAAGTTAAAATAATTTTAATATTTTTTTTCAAATAATATATAGGACAGATAAATTTTTATGTTCCCATAAAATAGCAAATAAAAGATACAACTTCAAAGAAGCAATCAATTTCTTTAAAATGTTATATTAAAATAATAATGAATGTTACTACTTCTCGTACGGTTGCCATAGAAACATAACTTTTACGTCCTCTAATGAGAAACACTATTACACAGTAGTTTTTACACGGAATGTCAATTTCTTGTTCGTGGAATTATTAGTCACATAGGTAGTAGAACATAGAGTAGATAGAACATGTACTATAACTTTTCTTACAAGTAAATATTAAAAAAAAGATTGTTAAATTATTAGTAGTCTTTTCTTTCGTTATCTTTGGTAAACAGGCCATTCACAAATTCGCCGAAAAACGAAGACCTGTTTATTTATTTAAAAAGGTATTTATATTAAATTATGATATTTCAGAAGGAAAAAAAAGCATTTTATTCCCTTAATTGTGCAAGTTATTTTAAATAGAATTTTAAAAACTATTTAACTTTATTTTTATTTTTAAAAATAAGGTTTTAATCATAATATCTAAGCTTTCAGTGGAAATTGTTTTCAAGATCTTCAATTCTATTCCTACTTCTTAAACTTTTAAGCTACGATAGGACCAGAAACAGAGATATCTTCGTGTGTCTGAAAGCTAACAGGAAAGTCAACCTGTGAAAAAAGTTGTTATTAATTACTGTAATAATACCAAATTTATGGGAGGATACTCTAAAAAAGGTAAAAGAACGTGATTAAAAAAGCAACTAATCAATCACATAAATGGCTATTTGGAAAATCAACCGATGAACCATAAGAGAATAAGGTTACAAAAGCAACTCCTCGTTTTATGTACAGAGCTTGACAGGAAAAAAAAAAGGCTCTTAGCATTGACCTTTCAGGAGAAACGTTAAATAAATCCACCTCCATTTTACAGCGTAATAAGAGAAAGGAGTTGGCATCACCTCAACCGAAACTGATTGTCACCTTTGAAACAGACGCATTCCAAAATATCACAACTCTCCACTTCCTCTAAATAAAGCCTCGTTATAATGGGTAAGAAACTAAGGAACGGGTCCTGTAATCAGGTAGTTGTCGATAACAAACTGGCTATGGTGCAGGATTTGTATCCATGGCAAAGATTAAAATTGATGAGACTGCTTGCATCTGAAAGGGTATAATTCGTTTGACGATAATCTTCTATTTGTGAGATTCGATTGTTACATAACAGCTTGCCTATCTGGGTAAATAGGGCCTTCCCTGTTTACTTTGATTATGCTTTTACATTGAATAACTGTCTTTAATTTTCCAACAAAATTAAATTATACTCGTCCTGTACTGTTCAAAACCGAGAGTCAAGCTATCAAAGAACTACCAAAATTTGCCACAGTGATTCTTAAAGGTGTGTGAGATGTTTTTACTTCCAATTCTCGATTCCTACTCGAGAGATTCAAATATTGTTCAAAGTTTTTTTTTTTTTTTTTTTTTAAAAAAACTGATTATTAGCATGCTCTAAATAAGCACCAGGAGCCCAATATGTTCGATGAATCTTTGAGGTAAATGTTGAGTCTGCTGAGGCAATTCGAGTAGCAGACTTCAAGACATTTGCTTGTTTGGACTTAGACAGAATCAAAATCCAATTCAATTCCAACACACACACCCAAAGAGGCTATTTCCACAGAAACCATCATAGCAAATGTAGAGATAAACCTTAGAAATTAAAGCTTAAAATCTTGTTTCACATCTAAGCAACATCGATAAAATTTACAATAGTAATACTTTACTATAAAGATGGTCCAGGAATGAACTAAAACATTAATAAAACTCATGGGAAAACATGAAGTTCACCTGTACTGGAGTTACTGGTCATTGCGACGTTGGCAGCAATGAAAAAAAAATGAATTGCTTAGCTAGATAGGGTTTTGAGACATGGTTTGTAGAATTGGAATCTATCGTTGGTACACGAACAATGTAATATGGCCTATTCAAATTCATTCATGCTGCAGTTAAAAGGTGAAAGGTAAGTCAAGAATCTTAAAGAGGATTATCTAAAAAAAAAAATAAAAAAAAAAAAAAAGCTAAAGAGCAGTAATTAGAAAACTTGCTTAATTCTATCATCTAAAGTGACATAAAACTATCTCATTTCAATGGGTCGAGAAAACTTTCTCTATTCTCATACAGTATCTGCTGAATATTATTTAATCTGTAGAGGTATCTTTTGGTGTATTTAGGATAGGGATGGGATAGTACAAAAGACCAATAATTGTATTATTTAGTCTTTTTTGATACCCATTCATTAAGTTACAAGTCATTGACAGTGTTTATTACATTTACATGCGTTTTACCTCGATTATATTCAACAGACAAATCTGATAGTTTTTATTTTCTATAGTTAAAGATTTAATGTTTTAGTTATTGCTTGAAAGCAGAAAAAATTATAAACAAAACATTCTATAATTTCTTAATAAAATCTATATTTAAATATGTTATATATAATCAAAAAATGTTTGTGAAGGAGACAACGATTCGTCATAGAAAATATTGAAGGGAACAATCAAATTTAAACATAAATGTTTTAATTTATCAAAGGGAATTAAAACAAGTTTTTAAGCATTTAAAAATATAACCAAACTTGTGGAATTGAAGACAACTGATATGTTTGAATAAAAATAATACATTAAAATTTGGAATAAAATAATAGAAATGTTTCATCCTACATTTCTCAAATTAAATTGATAAATATATTCTAATATCTAACTTACAATAACAGAAAAAATGTAACTCACTATATTTTTTATCAATATTTACCTCTTATAGTCATAAAATCTTCAATAATTCATAATTTTATAAAAATATGTACCTTCTACTGGAAGATCTGTATCGGTTTGATTTTCTATTGCAATGTGATATGAGGTTTTAGTTCCATAATATCTATAGGCGAAAGGATCTGTAGAATGACACGTTTCATATCCATCTAATTTCACACAAGATTGTGGATCACTTGATTTGATACTCTCCAAATTTAGCAGCAAAATTATAACTACAACAAAGACCTATAAAAATAAAATGATATAAGATGCTTGTAAAAATAAGCATATCTAATAAATAGAAGATAGATCTAGAATGACTGCAGAAAAGAAGCAGATCTACTCAACATTAAAAATTTGGAGTTATGTATCTGTGAATAAGTACGAAAGGTTTTTTGTTGATATACATTTCATAAGATATTTCTTTTTTTTATTTCTTTTTTTCGTTATAGTAGAAGTCATGTTTTGTCCCTTTCCTTTCGTTTATTGGTTCCATATAAACACATAATGTATAAGAAAACAATTAGCTAACACAAATAATAAATCTGAATTCAGTTAAAAAAGAAACATTCAAGAATAATGATATATATATATATATATATATATATATATATATATATATATATATATATTGTGACTGTATACTCTCTATGACCCGTCCAGGTAAGTTCAGCTTAAGTTCAAGCATAGACCAATTAATTAAAATAATCATTTATATCCAAAATATCTTTATTTACTCCTGAAATAACAATTATGTTTTCCACAATTTTAATTTAATTTCCTTTCCGAGGGTATTAGCAATCTCCATAAGAGTCTTCATAGCTTACTAGAATGAAATTGAGAAAACCTCATGCAGTTGATTTGACAACTTCGAGTCCTAATCTGAGCAAATCCACTATACATGCAAATAATTCGAGATAAAAACCAACGTTTTTAAAAACAACGTTTTTATATGGTGGCAAAGTTTATAATAAAAAATTATTGAAATATTAGTTAAAACTGGTCGCAAATATCTATATATTGCATTGTTAGGGAAGTAAGAACGGTTCCTAAAATTTCAGAGCTCTAGCTTGATGGGAAGTTTGTTAAATTAGCGATCGAAAATTTGATGACACACACACGCACGAAAATTTGATGACACAAAGTGAAATACATAAAAACGTTTTAAAATACTTCCTCGCACAAAAGGCTAACATTCTTCTTATTACCGTAACCTTTTAATTCTTATTTTCATGTCTTATTTTGTCTTGTTTCTCCTCTACTCTCCTTCCTTCTTACTACACTTCAAATTATATATGAACTTTGCGTAATTGGAAGTTGGGATGTTTGAAACAAGTAGCGTGCAGGAAATGTCCACGAGGACAGCTGGAATACACACAAACACACTCAAATATATATATATATATATATCGTTTCTGTCACAAACAAATATAGAAATTATTACTTCTTTGTCTCATAAATTGAACTATTTTTTTTCTTTCCATTATTAGTCATACGTTAAATAAATTAGAAAATGAAAATATTATTCTGAGTTCTTTTAAGTTTCTTAAAAACACACGTAATTTATAAGAAAATAGTTATCAGTAGATAATAAACATGAATTCAAAAGAAACATTTTAAAAGAATGGTTTTGCTTACACGCGCGTGTGTGTGACGTTGGGCTATTCGCGATTTTCTCTTCACTAACCTTGGGGACTTTAATTGAGATTGATTGCACAAAATAATTTCTTCTCAACCAAAATGAAACGTGATTATGTTAATTAGATACAAGTCGAAATAAAGTGAAGTAATTCAGGTGTGGTGATACATAAGTAAAGCGAAATTTAGAGGATAGAGGACGAGTGTGGTTAACTCTGAGTAAGTGATCGATAATATCAAGAGTGATAGCTACCGACTATTGGTGCTACAGAGGAACTGTAGGAGGGAGAGTCAAATGAGAGGTCTTGGTAAGATTATTTAATCTCGGCTGTAATTGAATGGGTCGGCTAGGATTAGAGTCCAAAAAGAGATTTACTATATAATTAAAATTGATAAATAAATAAGTTGGATTAGTCTTGCGTGTCAGTGGAGCATTTATTGATTTTTAGAGCTAGCTATATTTAATTCAATTATGGCACAAGAGTCAAATAGAAGTGGAAATCCATTACATATGTATGTATATTTGTGTTTGTTAGTGTATTGTCGTAAAAAATTTAAAATGCAAAAATTTATAGTAAAAAAGCACTCAAAATAAACTTAAAATTTCTTCAAATAATTTTATATACAACACCAAAACATAATTAGCAACTCTTGTCATCTTTCATATATTCTTTCAAATCTGTGTTTTTCCCCCGACAGTATACTATTAAAAATGCTATTAAAATGAAGGTATGGAAGAGAAATAAAACTCATATATATAGCAAATCTTTAAAATTTAGAGCAAAAAATTAAGCGGTATAAATATTTTGTTAGGTAAATGTAGTCCATGGAACATCTGAATGGTATTAATAAAACATGAGCTAACCTCTCAAAATTTATTATTAATTTTTCCATTTAGAAACAAAAGCATACTACATTGATGCAAAGTGTCATTAGAACAATAGAGATAGAAAGACTATTTATATCCTGAGCTTTTTGACGTATTTGATCTGTGGAAGTTTTGATTACCAAAAGTGAGATTTTGGTGAAATAGCATAATAAAAGTTGATCAGACTTTAAGGTAATTTTTTGTAAACTTCTTGAAAATTTTAGTTTTTGTTCGATTCTATCAAATAAGATATAAATTATAAAATGAAATCAATGAGTATCGACATGTTTTAGAAAAAGTATTTTATAACAGTATAAGAATCAAATGAAGTATGTAAAAAATAACTGAAAGAGTATGTAAACAACATATACCAAAGTACATATTTTCAGGAATCCGAATGTAATAATGCATGATAAAATAATAAATTTAATATATGAATGAGCTTTTTTTAGTGGAGGGGAGCGACATTTTAGAGTAATTTTAAAATTCTTAAATTTCAAATTACAACTCTTCTGTGGTGTCGGCTTATTTTATTGTTTTTTCTATTTCCGTCGCACTTAGAAGCAACACAAAAGTTATTGGCGACGAACCTCGTAGTTTTGAGCCTTGGTCAAGGGACAATGATGGCATTTGAGTTGTATTTCACTGTCCAAACTTCCCAAAAATCATCCCAAAGTGAGGAAATCGAACCCCGATTGATTTAATGAACATCAAACCCGTTACATGATCTGAAGTGTCAGAAATCAATTTCTCAAAGTAACTGAACTTTGAAAAATTAATTTCTTACTTTTCGTAAATTGTATAAATGATTCGTGCTGCTACATGATTTTTATGGAAACAAAAAAGCAAAAAAGAGCATTTTTTTTTCATTTCAAGGTAATGTAAGCGATTTCCTATCATAAGTGATAAAAATTACTCGAATTGAACTATTTTTAATCGTATTGTCGTAAAGAACTTTGGACTTTTCAATAGCTCTTCGTTTTGATTATATATTAGTTTCCTCACAATAAATATTTTTGTTTTCTTTTTTTTTTTTTTTCGCGTTCAAAATGTTCCTTTCGATTCAAATTTGTTTAAATGTTTTGCCTGCAAAATTTTGAAATTTTATCCTTTATTACACATTTATAAACATAACACATACAATTTTATTTATTATGATAATCATTAGAAAAATTTACATCTAAAAAGTATTAGGAATGAAAATTCCAATTGTGAAATTTAATTATTTTCTTTCTCTTTTAATGAATTAATCAAAAACAATTTGATTGAAATTATTTATAAAATGTTTAAATGTTAGTAGAAAATTTCAAAAAATTATATTTTAAATTCTTTGAGAAAACATTTTACAAGTAACAATCAAATAAAAAAAACATTCTAAGTAACAAAAATTTTGAATACTTTTAAACTCGATTTTTGTTCATGATACTCGTATAAACGATTTGTGCTGAATGTCATGAAGGTGCAACAATAATGAGACATTTTAGAATTTTGAGTCCCCTGCTGCCTCAAAAAAATGTTATTATTTTGCAAGATTCACTATTTGAAAATGCGCATGACTAAATAACAGAATCACGATTATCTTTTTTTTTTTTCGACAAATGATAAAAAAAAATCAAGAAATGCGTTTTAAAACAATTCTTCAAATTTTATCAGTAGAGTGATTTTTTTTCAGTTCACATCTATCATGCATAGTTTTCTCCCGAATGAAAATTTTCCAAAATCAAACAAAAGATTAATCAAAGAAACGCATTATTTCAGTTACTGTGCATTAAAATTAGTTCTGTATGTTGCATGTCTTATATTTCTCTGCGATTTATATTCTATGATTATATAGTTGTGAGTTCATGTTTTGAATTTTTCTTATAACAACACTCTTCTATCAAAAATAATTTGTTGAATAAAGAGGATTTTCTTCCTATAATGTAATATGTTATTTTAGTCCAAATTTTAAATTACTTATTATCAAATAAAGGTTGAGAATTCACAGGTCTTTACATTTACTTCATTCGCATACCTAATTATCATGACATATATTTTCAAAAACAGTGTAGAAATCACATTGAATTATGATCTTATGATCACCTTTTATGACTATCTGATTTTCATTTATATTTTAAACTATTTTATAATCGTTTAATATTATAATGTAAGCATGTATGTGCAATTTTATAAATTCCTACCTAAATGATTAAAATTCAGAAACTTAATTGTCTATGAGATTAATAAAACTATTCTTTATAAACCATATTAAATATCTATATCTAATACTTATTTTATTGTTAATATATTTGCATGAGATGAAGTAAAAGCAGATTAGATTTTAAAAATCTCAAATTTGAATCTTTAGGTTGCTTTCCAACTTAAATTGATTATTGATGTTACCTTTAATTCTGGATGATAAGAATAGTGAAGTAACAATACTATAATGAAATAATAGATCGTTCACACCGTAGTAATTTTTATTTATAAAAATTAATATTAATGGGCAACAGATTAATCGACATTTAACTTGTCATTACGCACTGTCAATTACGATTACCATAGTCGTCGCCAAACTCGTAGAGCCATCTTTTGATGCCAACTATTTGGGATATTTCTTAGTCCTTAGATTAATCATCGGGCGCCAGCTATAATAGACAAATACCGATTTTCTTAAATTAATTACAAAATCCTTATTAGATTTGAATGTATGCTTCTAAAATAATTTTGCTCCTGGTGTAATATAGAAGAAGATGTACGTTGTTAGTTTTATTTCTTACTTCCACTC